>VDFB02238019.1:0-14185 GCA_007258455.2 Sequoia sempervirens | reverse complement strand
GTTTTATAATCACTAAGGTAGATGGTTTGTGTTCGAGTGATAGATCAATTTCCATCCATCACACACCAACAATTTACATATGATTAAATACTATATTGGGAAGCAAGCTTATAAGAAGACCCAAAATACAATCACTCTTGGGTAAATATACTACTACGTCTCTTAGATCATTAATATAAAAAAAATAAGCATCTTCTTCTTTAATACGAGGAAAGATATTCATAGATGCATCTTATATATCTTGGTTTTAAAGATCACCTTCCATGTAAGTATTTGTGAATATCTTTCAAAAGGATTAATCAAAACAAGTTTGAAGGACAAAACAGTAAATAATTTCAGAAACAAAGCTTCTATCATGGATTTAAGAAAAATGGTTATCCTAAGATGGGAAAATTTAAATGATTAGAGTAGTCTTCTGATATACCAGCTATCTTGTACACAACTAACAAGGAAAGAATGATGTCAATTGGAAAGTATAATAAAAAAAATTATGTGAGAGATCTAATGAAGAAAAAAAAGTCTCATTAATTGGTTGGGAGATTATCTATAAAGATGGGAGGCTGGTGGAGTTGGATTTAAGAAAACTGAAAAACAAAATATGGCACTTGTGAAAAAGTAGTTTGGAAAATTTATGTTATACCAACTGTAAAATTGTGTCACTTTTTTGAAGAAGAAATATTTGGATATTGAAGTAAATGAGTGGATTTTTAGTAACTGTAATCCTCCACATGGATCAAATGTATGGAATTTCATGTTGAGTTGCAGAACACTGATAAAATATCATGTATCGTGAGTGATAAATAATGGATTAAAAAAAAGTTTGGTTATGGTCAAGTTGGATTATAAACTCCAAATGGTTGTGGAACAAGCCATAGGATTTCCAACAAAGCTTTGCTGGAATAATTGGAATTTACCAAAGGTGTGTGCCTTTACCTTGACTACAATAAATGAATTTTCATTGGTGATTATCTAAAAATAATAAGCATTGCTAGTTTGTCAAGATGGGTAATGTGCAAAAAGTATGAAGAATTGGTCAACCTCTTTCTAATCAATTGTCCCTTCACTAGTAAGTATTGGGATTGGCCACACAACTATCTAAATTGGAATGGATCTCTTAACAATGACATTCATTGCTCTTTTAAGGGTTGCTGAAGGCTTCATCACTCAACATGGGAAGAAACTTTAAGGGTTGCTTAAGGCTTCATCGCTCAACATGGGAAGGAAAATAGATCTCTAACCCATTCTTATTGATATGAAAGATCTAGAAAGAAATAAGCAATATAACCTTCAATGAAAAATAAAATTCGATAAAAAGAGGTGATAAAAAAAATAAAAAAGAATATGTGAAATTATAAGGGCCAAATTATTTTCTTCTCCTCCAAAACACTTCAAATCTTGGGATGGAGAGATCATAAAAATATGGAACTCACTTCGTATTCCTCGAGATTTTGAAACCATTATCCCAAAAGCAATTAAAAGATCCAAAATCATATGCTTCCCCCCACCATTTAGATGATTAAAAATGAATTTCAATGGCACTGCTAAGGGTGATCTTGGTATTTCAAGAGAATGGGTGGCAATAAGAAATGGAAAAGGTGATCTGATCTAGGGTGAGCCAATTTTTTTTCAATTTATACAAATAATGAAGTCAAATTTTAGATTCTTTTGATTGAATTACAGCTATGCGAAAATTAAAAAAAGAAAACCTACTGATATTGAAGAAGGGTGGATGTGACATCCACAAGACACTCTCAAATACAAACACATGTAACAGACATGCTCAAATGTGTGCTGCTGCACAATATCATTAATTCATAACATGATTACAATCAATACATCGAATGCTGCTGCATTCATGATCACTTGATCATTACATTTGCTTGATGCCTTTGCTTTACAATTGCCTCAATATATAGAGGTCTTTCATTCATGCCTCACATTTCTAGACTGTTCTATTGCTCATCTATTTCTAGAAACTTCCTCTAGAAAATTCTAACCTAGAACATTCCAACTTTCTAGAATTTTCCCTTTTTTAGCTTTTTGCTTTTTTCTCATTTAATTAATTAATTACAATTTACGGGAGAAATTACATATGCCAACACTCCCCCTTAATTTCGACCGGATATTTTTCATTCCCAAATTCTATTTCCAAATCTTGTCTTTCAAGTCTGCTGACTCACTCAAATCTTTTCTTAATCCTCACTCCACTCAAGGCAAATTCCTTCAAAACCTTGATTATCAAATATTTTAGAACTTCAAACACATGTAACAGACATGCTCAAATGTGTGCTGCTGCACAATATCATTAATTCATAACATGATTACAATCAATACATTGAATGCTGTTGCATTCATGATCACTTGATCATTACATTTGCTTGATGCCTTTGCTTTACAATTGCCTCAATATATAGAGGTCTTTCATTCATTCCTCACATTTCTAGACTGTTCTATTGCTCATCTATTTCTAGAAACTTCCTCTAGAATATTCTAACCTAGAACATTCCAACTTTCTAGAATTTTTCATTTTTTAGCTTTTTGCTTTTTTCTCATTTAATTAATTAATTACAATTTACGGGAGAAATTACATATGCCAACACTCCCCCTTAATTTTGACCGCATATTTTTCATTCCCAAATTTATTTCCAAATCTTGTCTTTCAAGTCTGCTGACTCACTCAAATCTTTTTCTTCAACTCTGACCCACTGCTACGGCAGTCCTTCAAACCTTGATTATCAAATATTTCAAAACTTCAAACTGGAAGTTTTCTTTGCAAACTTGCTATCTGTAACTTTCTATCTTCTCTGACGTCTTGCTAAACAAACAAACCTCTCTTGATTTCTTTCATCTTTGACATAAGAACATTTCCACTTGAACAATCTTTTGAACATACCTGTCATCTTTTGCCAACTCGATCCGAAATACCATCCACAATCCATTTGCATGCTTCCTGTACTTGTCTTCTCTCTTTGCCAACACATCTTCTCTGAATGATTTCTCAAACCACATATTCTGCATGGATGTAGATCCCAACATGTATCCTTCGTATGTCCTTTCCTGTTACAATGACAACATTGCACACATTCCATTTCTTTAACAAATTTGGTTACAACTGTATTATTTCCTTTACCTGCCACATATCCAAGACCTTCATGCTTTGGCCTCATCATTGGCTTAATTGGTTCTCTCATCCCTTGATCATGCCTTCCTAGTCCTTGTCCTTTGTATCTCATTCTTTCCATGATCTTTAAACCAACATTTTTTTCATTGCCATTACATTTAGCAACATTATCTTGACAATTTTTATCACAAACTTCTTCAGCAAAAACACATTTATCAAATGACAAACTCAAATCTTCTGTACTACATGAAACATCACATACGGATTTTGACTTCAAACATTCATTCAATTTTGTAATTTCCTTCATCTGCAAACTATTTGCTTCTTCTAATTTTTTTAACTTCTCTTCTAAATCATCAACCAATTTCACTCTTTTTTCCAATTCCTCATTCCTTGTATTAATCTCATCAAACAATTCTAGTTTTTCTTCAAGCTCTTTATTTTTCTCTCTAAATTTGCACAATTCCTTCACCTGCAAATTATTTATTTGTTCCACAAACTTTAACTTATCCTCTAGCTCTTCAATTGCCTCTGTATAAAGATTACATTTTTCTGCCCCCATTTCTTTCCTTAATTTTTCCAATTCTTTTTCTAAAAAATCCTTTTCACATTTTAAACTTGTATTTTCTTTCTTCACCTTTATTAATTCTTCTTCTAAATCTTTTGTTTTCTCTTTCTTTACTCTATCAGCTTTTCCCATTGAATCAAACAAATAAACTTACCTCAATTTTTTCTTCTAGAACTTCCCGTGCCTTCCAATATCTTCTTTACTGCTGTGATTGATCCTCCTTCAGCAACTGTTGTTGTATCCTTTTGATTTTAGGCTCCCCCTCAATATCTGATGCCACTACTATGAATAGTAAAATCTGTAAACCCTGGACTTTTGACAACAACGATCTTGTTGATCGGCAACTGTTCCTCTTCTTTGATTGATATGATTTCTCATCAAATCGGCAACTCCAAATCGTACACTTCCAGACTGCAATGACCTTTGGCAGCAAATTCCAGCAATCCTGACCTTACGGCTCTGATACCACATGAAGAAGGTGGATGTGACATCCACAAGACACTCTCAAATACAAACACATGTAACAGACATGCTCAAATGTGTGCTGCTGCACAATATCATTAATTCATAACATGATTACAATCAATACATCGAATGCTGATGCATTCATGATCACTTGATCATTACATTTGCTTGATGCCTTTGCTTTACAATTGCCTCAATATATAGAGGTCTTTCATTCATGCCTCACATTTCTAGACTGTTCTATTGCTCATCTATTTCTAGAAACTTCCTCTAGAATATTCTAACCTAGAACATTCCAAGTTTCTAGAATTTTCCTTTTTTTAAGCTTTTTGTTTTTTTCTCATTTAATTAATTACAATTTATCGAGAATTATATGCCAAATGTGATATTGGCATTGAAGGAGACTCTCAAAAATTCCATCCAAATTTGAAATCTACCAAATTAAAAATTAAAAAAATAGCAAAATTAATATAATTACTTTTAAAAAATATATGAAAATATATCCATTTCTCATTGCTATCGACAGGGTAATCAAATAATTGATTACCTAGCTAACAAGACAAGTGAACTAGATACTGAGGAGGTGGTCTCAAAAAATATTCACTATTGGGAAAATACCCCAATTAGAGATGACAACTATGGACGATGCTAATCATAGACTATCTATAATAGAGCATAAAATATGCTATCCCCCATAAAAGCTAACCTATTCAGAGAAACTGGCATGCGAAACAAAAATAACAACACGATTATATCTTCAATGATACTCACACAGTTGAGGTCTCTCCATCCGATGATGAAGGAAGAGTTGGAATGAGAAAAATCAATACCACATGTACTAATCCAAAGTACAACCCATGAGCTAGATTTGGTTAGGATTTTCTCTCCTCTTGAAACTCATCTATGAAGGAATTAAAAGTCATAAAGACCATCCACCTTGAAAAATCAACATACAAATCTATAATATTGAAAGGTGATTGACAATAATATCTTTAGGGGCGAACACACCCACAATGAAACAATTGCTAGAGTCTTCCTAGAAAATTTCAGGATGGTATTTAGGAAAAAGAGTTGGAGTAAGATCACAGCGGATGGTATCACAAAGGATCATCTAAAACAAAAGGCTATGGACGCTGTCAATGCCTTCAACAAGGAGCCCCAAAGTGGAGGCATTGCAGGGATCTTTGATATTTCTATAACACATCGCAGTGAGAAGCACAAGAAAGCACTTGCCCTATTTGAGGAAGGCATAGAAATGAATTATATGGATTTATTCAACTTATACACTAGCCAAATGAATGAAGTTTTATCAATAGAGTAGATCAAGTGTGCATTTTAAGTTTTAGAAGGGATGTGCTACCCAATCCATCACCGGCCTTAGAAGGCCATATTGTAACAATTGATCCTTTTTAGAGGATTATCTATAACTATATTTTTTTGTATTCAATAGAAAGGGCAATACCTCTATGGTGGCAATTTATCTCTTTCAATGTTTATGTGTGTCTATTGAGAAATCTTGAGACATTTTCTTGATGTCACACTATTCAAATAGTTACAATATTAATATTTTAAAGAGAAACTCTTAGATTGGATTCAATGATGGTATAATACTCTTATTTAAATATATTATAGTTTTAATGACTATTTGTCTATTTAAACTCTAAATGTGGATGATGATAGTATTTGTACTCCTCATTAGATAGATTATAACTTCAAAGACTATTGTTTCAATAATCATAGGGTTTCAAAAAATGATTTGTTCGCATACAAAGTTTATTATGAACTTATTTTTCCTCTTACATGACAAATAAGATAAATAGAATCTGATTGTATTTCTTTAATTGTAACTATTTTACTTTGTTCAAATAAAAGTAGGTATACATGAGAAAAAAATAAATTCAATTAACTCAAATACTATTTACACATTTATTATTCAAATTAGTTGAAAGTAGTTTAATTATACAAAATTCTAATAAAAATTTCATCTTTCATTACACTACAATTAGGATAAATATAAATAAGAATATATATATCATGAAATAACATTACAAATCAAATTTAAGTTGTATGAAATAAAATAAAATACCTACATTATCACATTCATAAAAGATACCATACTTTTTGCAGAGGTCTTGTCTCCCCCACCCCCATGGTACCGGAGGGCGTGTGGCACGAGTGCCGTTGGTCACGTCAGACACACTACAATTTATAGGGGGTCGTGCTACGATTCCTGCAGTCTAAAAAAAAAATGAAAATAAGATACCATACTTTGTCCGTTAGTAGAAGAGCACTGAGCAGATTTGCTTCCATTTAAATTATCACATTTGATTTTGATCATTAGAGAAGCGTACTGAGCAGATGCGATGTTCCAACAACTCTTAATGCGATAAATAGAAATATATTTGAAATAACTGAAGCATACCTAATTAGGGCTTATGGTGACATACACCTAACTACGTTGAAATAACTGGAGTGTACTGATCAGATTAGATGTTGCAAACTGTTTAATATTTACTCCTCCCATTGCCAGTATAAATAGCATTATACTTGTAAACATCAGCACAAGCATTTAACTTGAATATTTCTGTTGGGCTGAATCATTTTGGACTGCTTCTGCAATGTCTAATTTGAAGGGAGAACACACTTCTTCTGGTTCTTTGGAAAGGCCAGAAAGATGTGTAAATCTGTGGGAGGATGATTTTGTCCAATCCATGGAAACACCATACGGGGTACTTTTCCTTTATTATCTCTATTACCATCATTTTTCTTTAAAGAATATTCTGGTGTTTTTCTTCAGCAAATGATCGTACTTTCTTCAGGCACCTGAATACCGTGAACGTGCCGAAAGACTGGTGAAAGAAGTTAAAATCTTATTAAATGAAATGCAAAGCGGAGATGGTGATCTACTCGAGCGTCTTGAGATGGTTGACGCATTGCAATGCCTGGGAATAGACCGATTTTTTGGGGCTGAAATAAAATCAGCTCTTGATTACGTTTACCGGTCTGTCAATTTTTTCTTCTCACGTTTATTAATATTTGGATGGTAATTTCGTTCAATATGTGATCTTTTTGTCATATTTTTCTTTTTCTAGTTTTTCTTTTATTCTGATAATAGATCACTGATTCTAATTAAAAAAGATAATTTTGATTAGCAATATAGATTGTGAAAACTTGATATCATTAACATGAGATCTGAATATTAACAGTTTTATATAATAGTTAAAATGATTATAGATCATACAGTGTGTGTTGATTAAAAAACTACAACACAATCAGATTTAATAAAATAAAATAAAAAGAAACAATTTGATTGTAGTAATCAAAATGATATTTATTTAGGATAGACAAGTACAAGATGGAAATGTTAATAAAAGGATATAGCTTATGGATGCAGCTCTTGGGATGGATGTTTGGGCATAGGATTAGGTTGCAAAAGCATTACAAAGGATTTGAATGCTACAGCTTTAGGGCTCAGAGTATTTCGACTCCATCGTTATGATGTATCTGCAGGTAAAAATAACTAGAATCTTTTTTATGTAGAACTTAATTATTTATTTACTGTGTGTTTTTCTAATACTTAGAAGACAACTAATGATTTGTTTATGTGTTACTCTGAACGAAGATGTGTTAGAGAACTTCAAGGACAAAAATGGGCAGTTCTTTTGTTGTGAAGGAAATAATGATAATAATCAGAACATGATTCGAGAGGAATATAGGATGAGAAGTATCCTCAACCTTTTAAGAGCTTCAAGTGTGGCATTTCAAAGAGAAAAAGTTATGGAAGAGGCTAAAATATTTAGCTCTACATATCTTAAGCAAATAATAAAAGAACCAGGAGATACATATAAGAAAAGTTTTCTGAAAGAGGTACAATAAATTTTAATTAAAGTTTTTGATATAAATTAGTATATTCAAGAAATCCATTAGAATAGAGGTAGAGAGCAGCAAATATTTATATTGATTATAAGCTTATTGTTTTAATTCTATAGGTGGAGTATGCACTCATATATGAATGGCGTTGTACCTTCTCTAGATGGGAGGCACGAAATTTTATTGAAATAGGTGAATTGGACAACTTAAGGTAAAAATTATAAAATATTGTTATAATTTTTTTAAACATCTGAATTATTAATATATTTTGAGCCTACTTAAGTTATTTACAAGATTAATTTTTTTTATACAGGTTCAAGGATAAGAAGATTTTGGAATTGGCAAAATTAGATTTCAATATATTACAATCTGTATACAAGATGGAGATGAAGGAATTATCTAGGTAATTATCATGGTCTTATATATATATATATATATATATATTGATGGATTAAAATAGTATAAAAAATAAAACAAATAATCAAATAATTAAATTAAATTATAAATATTTATGTAATAATTTAATGTTTGATCTAATCATCAATTGAAAGGCTATTTACTTTGTGCATATTTTTGGATGGAATGAACCAAGATTTATCATGCATTGAATCAAAAGAAGAAAAAAAAACAATTCTAAATCTATGGGTTGCATCTTGTCCTTTATAAGATATCTCATTAGAATTATAAGCTTTCATGAAAACTAGTCATAATTTATGTACTGTGTATTCAATCTACACATGTTAAAAACAATATGGTGTCACAAATTTTTCTATAGTGACATGATTTTCAAACTTAATGTGCAGTGAACTTCAAATTCATTTAATTAAAAACTAATAATAATTTTATTACTTTTATATGGCAGTTGGTGGGCAAAGTCCGGGATCACTAAATTGATTCCAATTAGACAACGTCCGATTGAATATTATTTGTTAGGTGTCAGTGCTACTGATGAAGTGGAGATGTGTAGTAGCAGAGTAGCTTTGGCCAAATCAACAACACTTCCTTCTTTAATGGATGATCTTTTTGATGATTACCTAAAAATTGAGCAAGTTGAGAATATTTATAAGGCTGTTATTCAAGGTTGGGATCTTTCCATTGTACAAGATATTCCAAATAATTTAATGAGAATTGTAGATTTTTTTTTTCAAACAGTACGTGAATTGGCAAGTGAGGCTACTAAGAAGCAAGGACGTGACATGATGCCATTTATTACAAAAGCGGTATGTATACCTTTCCAAAAATTATTTTATTAAAAGTGTAATCATTTTTAATTCATATACTATATGAATTAATAAGAAATAAAAGTTACCTTAGAGTTAACATTGATAAGAACACACAAATTGAAATTTTATTTTATGTAAATTGACAATTATTTTTTTCATGAGTATATTTTAGTTTTAATTTAAAATATATTTTATTTTATCTTAAATTTTTTTGATATATAATTTAGCACTAAGAAGACCAAACCCAAAATACAACATCGTTCATGAATGTAAAATAATAATCAAAATTTACAAAATTTTGCAAAATTATACCTCATGGAAGTCATTGATCAACTACAGTTTTGTATCTTGTTAGCCCATCACCACCATCTCCTTATTTCCACCTTGCACCATGGGGAGAGCGAACACCAAGGGTTGTCCCACCACCCTATAAGTTCTCACAATCTCTTTCAAAAGGGCGATGTTCCTATTTACCTCTATCATGTGAGGGTCTACGTCCTCTCCCACACTCCAGATCAAGAATGATAGGCAAGGCCAATTGTGCTCTAGTGTGAGTTGGGGCTAAAAATTATTGATCAACCTCTCAATCCCCAACCCATGATTGCCATGTTGAGATACTTTGACATCTCCTCTCTCCACCTTGCTTCGACCAATTTTTGCATCAATGATTTCTTCTCCCTCGCCCTGAGTAACCATGCCATGAACACAAAGGCAATATCATTGTTTACTCAATATTGATAAGTTGAGGAAAGGTATTTACTACCCAATATTGCCCTTATGGCATCCATGACCTCCATTTTAGCAAGATTAAAGATCTTGCTAAGGAAATGATCTACGACATTACCTTTTACCATTTGCATCTCTTTAGCATCGAGAATTATGGTAGACCCATTTTCAGGGAGAAAATCTTAGGGTCGTGGTAACCAAGGCTTTCTAATTATCCTACGTGGAAATTTCAAATCACTCCCAATTTTTTATAGCAGCTTACTTGGCAAGTCCCCTGCTTATAACTTTCATTTTAAGGCCACATCATCAAATATGATGCCACATCAACATGCTTTTTGTCAAGGTGTCTAAAAAGGCCCCAAAATAGTGAGACCACTCTCGTGTACATCATGAGTAGTTGAACATGTAACATGATTGGTTGCTTTTAGATCAAAAGCATACATTTTGTTTAATTATGGGTAGTCAAATCAACAACCATTGACATTATATAAACCTAATTGGCTGGTAATATATGCAAATTAATGGATGCACGAATTATTGACCGTGACGGTTTCATTGCCCTCTAATTGTAATGCTAACATATTTGTTATGGTAGGAAGATAAAGTCGAACCACCGCTATGCTCACCTAGCCATTAATTCTTGGCTGACAATGTTTTAAATGTCCTCATTGTGCTGTGTCACATCATGTCTAGTTGCTATTCTTGGGAATACAATCGGATCCACCAAATTCATTTCACCATGTTCCACAATCATGTAAATTTCTTCTTTGGACATCTTGTCTACCTATAAATTGTCTTCTTGATAAAAGGTGTGTGAAATTAAATTCCTCCAAGTAGGTGATGATTTCCTACATTTGTGAGATGAATTTTTTTAGCTTCCAATTGGGAGTTTCCTACCGTCAAATGGCATTGATTTTAATAACCCAATCTCCTTCCAAGTGATGTTTCTTGAAACCCATTTGTTTGGAAAGATTAATTCCCAACCAAGTTTCCTACAAATCTTCTTCATTTTTCATTGCATTAGTATTTTCTTGGCCTCCTTTGCAAGGGTGTTACCATACTCGACTCTTTAATCCACTTTTTAATGCTCAAAATTTCTACTAGAAGCTCCATTACAATTCACTTAACACAACCTTCATCTTCATCTTATGGAAGCCACTTCACATTTTCTCTTGGGTTGAGAGAGGGATTAATCAAACAAGCCTCATAAAAAGGGGGAATAAAAAGTCCAATCCATCATTTGTTGATTTGTTCATCCCACAAAGTGAATAAAATCTTCTTGATATTTTGCATTGAGGTTGCATTTTTCACTACTTTTGAGATGACCGAATCAAGTTTATTGATGAGGCTTTCTATTGATCCCTTCTTCTCCCGAAATAGCCCCCTATTCCTCTCTTTCAAAATTTCCCAATGCTTGTTTCTTTAGAACTGACCACCCATTAAACATGGCCACATTGTCATTCAAGTAGAAGCAACCCAATTTACCTTATTCATCACCCATTTCCAACATGTTCTTGCTACTTTATAGTTTAATAGTAAATGATTTACTGATTCTTCCTTTCTACATATTATGCACCTATGTGGGTCTGGTCACTGGTAGGAATTTTGTTTTGTAGTGCCATCAAAGTGAACACCCCTACCTTTGGTAGATATTATTTTCCCCAATGTATGCCCATTGACCAATCTTCCTTCTTATTGCAATGTCTTTTAATTGTATTTTTGCATACAAAATTTATCTATATTTTTAGAAAAACCACATTTATTATTGAGTAATTAGTTTGTTTTGTTTTATGTCTTATTTTCTAATGATTTCATTTGTAGAAATAAATATATATTCAAAAATAAACATTGATTCTAAATGTTTTTTCATTCAAATTTGTGATATCAAATACTTCTTCTCTTTTACCAATCTAAGTTATACCTTTAAGGGTACATCTCTAGACCTGATTCCAAGATACCTTTTATAGTGTACTTTGTAACACCTTTCATACATGTTCTCTCACATCTATCATAACCATTTAGAAAAATGTCAACTATGTCATAAATAGAATCTTCTAGATTCCCCATATGAAGTTACATAGTTACAACAGATTTAGTATATTAAATAATTATAATTACTCTTAGGATATTAAATAATTATAATTACTCTTAGGAATTTGTAAGGCCATAAAACATGCAGTCCTATAAAAATGAGAGTTTTGATATAATCTATAGAGGATAATTTTAAAAAGTCATAAAATTGCTACTTGTTTATTTATCTTGGTACTCATATCAAATGAATATGAATTATTGCATGTATTAATATTGTATTGTTGAAACCAATATTAATCCTATTATAGATATCTTATTTTATTTACTTAAGAGTTATTTTATTTTGATTTAGAATTGATTTTATTTACTATATACATACAGAAAAATATAACTTTTATTTTATATTTAAAAATTAATTTAACTTATTTGTATTACTTACTTTATTTATTTTATATTTTTTGATAATAAATACAAATTTTAATCTATTTTTAAAAATAAGTGAAATGTAATTACACTAAGCCTGTGAAAGCAATGTAAGAGATTATTATATGGAAAATTTATGGAAAAAAATATTGTGATCTTTTTTCAAGGTCAAACTAAATTTATAGATTATAAAATAAAATTAGGAAATAGAATTAATAGTTCAAGTATATTGTGAATTAGTGGGCAGATTATCTTGAAGCTATTTTACAGCAAGAACGATGGAAAGTAAACCAACACATTGCAACCTATAATGAGTACATAAAGGTTGCAGCGACAAGTGCGGCAATTGGACCATTATTGTTGCACCCATTTCTCTTGGCAGCCCATGATTTAACAGACAACACTATTGAGAAGACATTTTCTAACCAATGTAGATTCTATGAGCTCATATGGATGTGTACACGCTTGATTGATGATGCTCATGATTACCAGGTTTTAGTCTATCTCTTTTAAATTAGTGATTACATTGAATGCAAATGATATTATATTTATTATGTTAACATATTAACATATTTTTTATGGTAATGAAGGATGATAAACTCCACGGACAAACATTCTCAGCCATTTATTCTTATATGGTGGATCATCCCGAATGTTCAGAAGAAGATGCATTGAAACATATCAAGTATACAATTGACCAATTACTTAAAGAAATAACATGGGAATTTCTGAATCAAGATAGTGCTTTGCTTGATTGGGAAAAGTTAAGCTTCAACCTTAATAGAGGACTGCAATGTTTCTATGTATTAAATGTAGACGGTTTTTCATATCATGACAAAGGAAACAAGGAACGAATAATCAAAATTCTTATTGATCCAATACAAATATAGAAAGATAGATATCGCATAATCCAAAATTTAATATCTATGTGATTAAGTCCTCCATCCATACATCTTGTTTTCTTTTTCTTTTCTCTCTTTTGGAGAGGGGTTTTTTCCCATAGGGTTTTTCTCCTTTTCTCTAGTTGTGAGAGACTTCTTTTTGCATTGTAAATGGGTACCTAACATGGTTGTCTAGCCAGGACCCATATTGCATCTTCAGTTTGCATAATAATTGTTCCTAAGTTTGCACTTCATAGGGGGTGCTAGTGTGTCAAGTTTTTACAGGCATTTAATCACTGGGTGGTTTTTCCCGTAGGGTAGTTTTTCACCCATCCGTGTTTTTCATGGCTTTAAAAGCCTGTAAAATATGTATTTTATTTATCTCATTTCAATCACTCTTGTTTTGGTAAAATGGCCTTGTGTTGAATTTCTCAATTTCTCTGAAAGTTTTTGTTGCAAATGGTGCTCCTAGGAGGTGGATGACACCAACAATCTAATTATATGATGATCATTTGACCTATATTTTCTACTAAAATATGTAATATTTTTATAAGTTGTACCTCTTTCTTATTGTAACAATAATTTTATTGTTGCTAGACAATTCTATATATTCATTTTGCATTATTAGTAAACTAGTCTATATGTTGTTTCCTAATTAAATAATCACTTCAAGATAGATCATTTTATTAAAATGGGTATTATTTTTTGGTTACGAATAGTTTGTCTTGATCAAATTATTCAAAAAATGGGCCAAAGGAAGATATCAACTGTTAAAAAGTAAACAACAAGAAGCTTATTCATTGATTTTTTATATTTGAATCTTAAATGTTAAAAGCACAATATAATTAATGCTAATCCAATGCTTTCATTTTATGTC
>VDFB02238017.1:0-20186 GCA_007258455.2 Sequoia sempervirens | reverse complement strand
CCTCTATCTCTATTCCCTCCACCCTTAACCTTAAACCCTTAAACCATCTACACTCTAACATTAACCCTTCCTCCCTCTATCTCTCTCCTGCTCCCTCCCTCTCTCTCTCTCTCTCAAGTCTCTCCCTTCTAGCACCACTCCCTCTCTGAGGTCTCTCTCTCACTCATTCACTATATCTCAAGTCTCGCCCTCCTACCCCTTCTCTCTCTCTTAGGTCTTTCTCTCACTCACTCACTCCCTCTATCTCTTGATCCCCTCCATACCCTTAAACTCTAAACCCTTAAACCCTCTACCCTCTACCCTTAACCCTCCCTCCTTCTATCTGTCTCCCACTCCCTCCCTCTTTCCCTCTTTACATCTTCAATCTTCATATTATGTTTCTTTGCCTTCTAATTTTGTATTTAAAATGAAAAAACTTGGATTTACACCTTATTTAAGTCATTTAATCCTTGATTTTTGTCTCCAATAGATTTATTTAAAACTATATAGACACCATCCAATTGAGCACAATATTGGGAATCAATGTGAATGATTCTCATCAAGAAATTAGACAAGCTTTGAGATTGAAGGACCCAAGCTCTTTGTAGGTTTTCAATGAAGATTTAATTAGCCACTAATAGGAACAATAAGAAAAATAGAGATAGAGGGAAAACAAGATTCAACTATTGGTCCATTTTTGTTCAATATAAGTTGTATTTTAAATCATTATGTGTTGTTTTTATAACAACAAATATATTTTTTGAGTTCAACTATTAGTCCATATGTGTTGTTTTTATAAAATAGAACACTTAGAACAAAAATTTGAAGTTCCATCACGTCTACAAGGCGTGTAGGAGGAAGTAGAGGGTTTATTAAGGGTTAAGGGTTTAGGTTTTAGGGTTAAGGGAGAGAGATAGAGGGAGGAGGAGTGAGAGAGAGACTCCAAGGAGGAGAGGGGTAGGATATTGTGGTATTACTTGAGAGAGATAGAGAGAGGGAGAGAGTGGGGGAGAAGTGCCATCCTAAGAGAGAGGAGCAGAGCGAGCAGAAAGACCTAAAGAGAGTGAGAAGGCAGGAGGAGACTCTGAGAGAGAGACCCAAGAGAGGGAGAGGGGGTAGGAGGAGAGACTCAGAGAGAGAGTGGGTAGAGGGTTTTAAGAGTTAAGGGTTAATGGTTTAGGTCAGGGTTTAGGGTTATGGGTAGTGATGAAACTTCAAAGTTTTGTTCTCGAGTGTCTATTTTATAAAAACACACATATATCCAATAGAACAAAAATGGACCAATAGTTGAACACTATAACTTTTTGAAAATCCTTCACATTTAATGGGAAAATACATGTTATTTATTGTGCTCACCTTTTATATTTGTAATAGGACAAACTATTAATATAAAATTATCCAATGCTTGTACTGATGGAACTTCAAATTTTGTTCCTAATGTTTCACTTGCCCTACCTTATGTCACTGGGCTTTTCATGGTGTTGGAAAATTTCTTAGGGCTGGGGTTTTAGCTTTGTCTTCATCTTAAACCCTTGTGTTTATGTAATGCCTTGGTCGGGATCTATTTCACCATTACCTTTTTTGAAGGGTTTTAAAAACATCTTATGCCCATTGTTCTGTCTAGGCCTGGTCCCTTTGGTCTTAATATTTTATTTCCTCTGCAGGTTTTATTTTCCTAAGTCCTGGTTGGCCCTGTGCTAAACACTTTTAAAAAAACTTATGTTGTTGTTTTCCATTTGCCTACTAATGTCCCCTTTCCTTTTAATGAATGTTTTATTTTTCAGAAGGATGAAATTTGCACTGTCGTCGATCAAAATTCCTTCAAGATCAATAGTTGCCCACCATCCTGTGATCGGGAATTGTAGGATAGCGATATAGCGAGTGGGCGACACGTGTCCCATCTGTGGATCAAATTTGCGTGGCTATTCATCAACTTTCATTTGATCTGAGCTGTTCCCCACCATCCCGCGATGGTGCTTTGGTTGATTGTGAAATCACAGGCAGCTGCCACGTGGACTGTACAAGGTGGGGCCTGAGGAAATTTTCCATCGGCCTAGTAATGTCCTCTTTCCCTTTAATGAATGTTTTATTTTTCAGAAGGATGAAATTCATGCTACCGTTAATCAAAATGCCTTCAAGATCAATGGTTGCCTACCATCCCATGATCGGGAATTGTAGGATGGTGATATCGCGGGCAGATGACACGTGTCCCATCTGTGGTTCAAATTTATGTGACTGTTCATCAACTGTCCTTTGATTTGAGTCGTTCCCCGCCATCCCACGATGGTGCTTTGGTTGATTGCGAAATCACGGGCCGCTACCATGTAGACTATACAAGGTGGGGCCCGAGGAAATTTTCCATCTGCTTAGTAATGTCCCCTTTCCCTTTAATGAATGTTTTATTTAATAATATATATAAAATACGCTGAGAGATATCCTTCTCTAAGGCGGCTATTGCACTTTTAGATAAGCTTAGGATTAAGGTTCGGGTTAGCATGAGGATTAGGGTTACAATAAGGTTTAGAGCCAAGTTTAGGGTTAATATATATAGTTAGGGTTGGGGTAATAATTGGGGTTAAGGTTATCAAGATTAGGGTTATAGTTATGTTTTGGATCAAGTTTAAGGTTAGGATTATGGTTAGGTTGGGGTTAAGAGATATAGTTAGGCTTAGGGTTTAGGTTAAGATTAGGCCTACAGATATAGTTAGGGTTAGAAATACGGTTAACATTACGATGAGGGTCAGGGTTCGCATCAAAATTAGGGTTAGGGTTAGCATTAAGATTAAGGTTACACTTAGGTTTGTTGTCAAGTTTAGGGTTAATAGTTATAGTTAGGTTTGGAGTAATAATTAGGGTTAAGGTTATCAGGATTAGCGTTATAGTTATGTTCTCGATCAAGTTTAGGGTTAGGATTATGGTTAGGCTGGGGTTAAGAGATATAGTTAGGTTTAGGGTTTAGGTCAAGATTAGGGTTAGAGATATAGTTAAGCTTATGGTTATGGTTAAGAGATATAGTTAGGGTTATAAATATGGTTAACATTAAGATGAGGGTTAGGGTTTGCATCAAAAATAGGGTTAGGGTTAGCATGAAGAATAGTTTAATAGGATTAGGTTTAGGATTAGCATTAGGATTAAGGTTACATTTAGTGTTTTATAACCCAGGGCCTAACACTAATGCTAGCCCTAACCTTAACCATAAGCCTATTTCTAACACCAATTCTTTCACTAACCCTAACCTTCAACCCTAACCCTAAATATAGCTTATCCCTATCTTTAACCCTAATTATACCCTAACTCTAACCCTAACCCTCCCTAAGTGAACCTTAACCATAATCCTAATGCTAAACCTAATTCTAATATAATGCTAATTTAACCCTAATTAAACCCAAACTCTAATCATAATTACACTCTAACCCTAACCCTTATCCTAGTTGAACCCTTAACCCTAATTGAACCCAAACCCTAATCCTAATTACACTCTAACCCTAACATATATATATTTAATAATATATATAAAATATGTCGAGAGATATCCTTCTTTCTTGTCTATTTTTTTTATCAATTTCTCACATAAAAGTGCAATAGATGCCTGAGAAGGATATCTCTCAGCATATTTTATATATATTATTAAATATATATAAGCTAGGGTAAGTGTTAAGGTGAGGTTTAGGTTTAGGTTTATGGTTAAGGTTATAATTTGAATTAATTTTAGTTATAGAATTAGGGTTATGGTTAGATATAGATTTAGAATCAAGGTTGGGGTTAATTTTAATTCTACCCTTAACCATAATATATGTCAATGTCAGATTCATAATTAACAATAAATTTTAGATACTCCGCACTGGACACTGAAACAAATTGAAAAGTTGTCTTTATTTGCATTTTCTCTAGAAACTCATCTATCTTGTAAGTTAGGTAACATCTGCAAACACTATGTACTGGCTTGTGTTGCTAGAATTGGAAGTCATGTAAATTTTTGTAACATACTGGCTAGTATAAGTTCTACACTAAGGGCCTCTACCATTTTGATGGAAAAAAAACATGATAATGGGTCTCTTTAACTTAATCCCCTAATTTATGAAGAAGACCCTATGGGGGATGATTAATCGAATTGAAAAAGAAGACAATTCATTATGTAATTAGACTCCCCTAGTTGAAGTTGACAAGAGGTATATGCAGTATAGAAGTTGCCAAGTCAACTTATTAAAGGCTTTAGACATATCCAATTTGATAATCATTCCAAAATAACAGTAAAATTTTGAGAGATTGAATGGTTCTCCTAGTGTAGGTGGATTTGCAAGGTGTACTTTACTCTGAAGCATTCTCATGAGGTCAAACACAATGATAATAAATATGAACAATATCTAAGGTATATAGAAATAAATGTCTGTGGACTTCAACAAGGGTCTTTTAAACCAAATTGGCATCTAGCATGGTCATGACTTAAAAATTAACCAATATTATTATACCCTTATTGTACCTACCCTTTATTAAACCCTAATTTAAGCCTAACTCTACCACTTACCATAGCTCTAACCTTAGCTTCAAGTTTTATTCTAGATTAATAATTTTAATTCTAACTTAACATTAACCCTAACCCTATTTAAACAATAATCATAACCCTAATTAAATCCTAATTGAACCCTACTTGAACCTTAATCTAAATGAACCTAACCTTAACCCTAATTGAACCATAAACCTAACTCTAATTAAACCTTAATTGTAAACCTGACCAAAATAAGCCTAATTGAACCCTAACTGAACTTGAACTTGATTCTAATCATAACACTAATTGAATGCCAACCCTAACCCTAATTGAACTCGAACCCTGACTCTAATTGAACCTTGTTTCGGGGTTAAATTAGGGTTCAATTAGCATTCTAGTTAAACCCCAATTGTAAGATTAACCAAAATAAGCCTAAATAAACCCTAACTATAACTTGAACTTGACCCTAATCATAACACTAATTAAATTCTATCCCTAACCAGGTAATTGAACCCTAATTCCAACCATAAACCTACTTGTTAAACCCTAACCCTAACTCTTATTGAACCTTATTTTTAGGGTTCAATTAGGGTTTAATTAGCATTCTAGGATGGAGATTAAGGTTAGGTTAGGGTTAGAGTTCTGAATATCTTAATATTAGCTTATAGATTTGACCCTAACTATAATCATAATTGAATCCTAACCCTAACCCTAATTAAACTCTAATTCTAACCCTAACACTAACCATAATTAAATTCTCACTCTAACCCTAACCGTAATTAAATCCTATTGTTAGGGTTGAATTAGGGTTAGGTTTAGGGTTCAATTAGAGTTCTAGTATAAATCTTGGGGTTAAGGTTATTTATTTCTTGATATTAGTTTATAAATTATATTAATTATTCAATATAAATAAATTAAATAAAACTACATCCTATCTAATGTATACATCTGTAAAGGTTTGATTTGGTGTATGCGGGGATTATTTGCAATGCATTGGTATACTGGTTGATCATTCTACTATATTTAATATAATTAAATAAAACTAAATATTATTTTCAAAATAATTCACCAATAAATAATTATAATTTGAGAATAAATTAAGAAATGAAAAAATATATAAAATAACCTTTTTTATTTCTTTGCATCCAAATGATTTCATTTTGTAAAATCATATTAAATTCCAACTTCAAAAAATCATAAAATATTTTACATGCTTATTTTTATATTTTTGAGTTGAATTGTGTTGTTCTTTAAATTTGAATAACCAATCATAAAGCAAATAAATAATCAAATCAACACAATATTTAAAAACTTAAATTTCATTTTAAAATTAAACTAAATTCTATTTTCTAAAATTCATAGAATATTTATTACTTAATTATTAAATTCATAATTAATTAAATTATAATGATTATGTGATATAAATGAATTAAATATTAAATAGAAGTACATGATCCTTTTAAAATAATTCAACAATCAAAGACTAAAATTTAAATTTAAAAGTATTCTTTATATTGTATTTTTTTCATTTGTACATACAAAATATAAAATACTTGAAGTTGATAAGTTTTAAATTTATTAATTATGATGATATCCAAAAACTAACAAGAGCTGCAGAGCAGTGAAGTTCCTGCCAAATTGTGCAAGAATAGTCATGTTTTTATTTGTTGTGTCTACTATGTTTAAGCAACAATGTTGATATTATAACAACTTAATAATAATCTTGAAATTTTTTAAATGGTGACATGTAATACCGTAAACAATATCCAAAAATAAGACAAGTTGTTACAAATAAGAAACATGTATTGTCCTTTCAAAATTAACAATCTATGTATTCAGATCAAATACAATGAACAACCTGCATTGCTTATTATGAAATATAACAAACAACCACAAAAATATATTTCCAACAAGATGCAACATACAACACTTATTAATAGATGTTAGGTTATCTTAACCCAAAGAACCTATCATAACCATGTAATCAAATTATGTGTGCCATAAGGATCACCACTTTGAATGGCCTTTAGGTGGACAAAAATTGAAGAGGAAGAAAGAATTCTCATCATTGACTTCCAAGAAGTTGAATGCTATTGAATTTTATTCAAAATCTTGTGATTATCCATTTTCTCATAGAAACTACATTTCAATGTTGATTTTGAAAATGGTTTGAGACAACACAAAACCCAAGGTGTTGGTGTCTACATTCCAAAAAGGATTTAGGTTTCCATTATAATTAAAGCTTTAGTTGAGATAATGGTGAAGGCTTGTATACTACATGGAGGAAATAGAGGTTCAAATCTAGAGTAGAGTACATGCACCCTAGATGAACAATATTCAAGTTAAATTGAAAAAGATTCCCTTGCAGGCTACCACAAGTGAGGTCTCATACATGATATTGGTGTCTTGCTTATCACTGGCTTAAAAATTATCCATATTTTTCTTTATGCCCCATAATTCAAACCATAGAAGTATGACATACCATAAAAATTCAAGTTTAACCAACACTCTTTCAACATCCAGTTTGCTTTTAGTCATCAACTTTAAGATAGAACTTCTGACACCATTAAGAGAGATAAATGTTCTGACCAAATTTGTATTACATTGACTACAATAGTGTGTACCATGTGAAAACTCTAGGTGTTAATAATAGTAATATCTAACCCCTTTTATAGATTATGCCATTCACCTGACAATATTTTTAGATTATGACATTCTCAATGGAGATTAGGCAATCTATTGATAGACGTAATCAAGGATACTTATAAGCATGATATAATGATTTTACTCCAAATGAGAACAATGGCATGGGTACATTAGTTCACATCATCATTTGTGACATGCTCATCTAGGACTACATCAAAAACAAATTCATGCTTCTCTACATATGCTGTCAAGTCCATCTAAAGGAAAAAAATTGTTTTAGTCATAATACAACGTTGTGGTCTCTAAGCTCAATGCTACTATAATTGCTTTCAAAATCTAGGGAAAACTAAGTTGCTCAAATTCACTATGTTATCCAATAGATATAAATTTTTGAAACAATTTAAGGATGATCATGCTGGAGTTGTCAAAAGATAATATTTTGATAAGATTATAATATTACATGATGTTATAGATTAAGAAGCATAATTGTACTTGTTGTGTAGCCAAAAAATTTTGAGGATGAGGTAGTTTATTTTTTATAGTTTAGAATGAACACATGTGGATGAAAGGAATTGAGAGGAATAGAAAGAGTTTGTTCAGGTAAACATAGTTACAAACAATCTGCACAGTTTGTCAGGTTTTCCTAATTGATAAGTAGGTATCTACTTGAATATTAACTTATAAGGTTGAAAGGAATTGAGATGAATATGCATAGCTAGTTATGCTTTCCTACTTAACAAGTAGAGGAATCAATTAAAAAAAATATAAAAAAAATATTTCTTAAAAATCTATATTTGACTCAAATATTAAAATGCATATATTTAATTTTTATGTTCTTTGAAAATTAAAATTTGTTTTGAAGATAGTTTTTTTTCTAAAATAATTTTATGTGGCTCAAACCCATATTCTTATGAAAAGATCTTGAAGGAAATTATGTTTTTCTTATAAAAAAAAAATCTAATAATTAAAATAATTTTTCTTTATATTATTTCCTCTAAATTATTTTACTCAATCAATTTATTTACAATTTTTAAAATCATATACGTTTCATTACTTCAATAAATTAAAGTTTAATATTTTATGATAATATTTTTATTCAAATATTAATATAAAAAAGGGAATCATGTCAATTTTAATTTATATAGTTATAAATATATATATTACTAATTAATACATATATAAATATAATAATTATATATATATATATTTATTTATTTTAATTCAATATAAATATTTAAAATATATATTTACAGCGTGCATAAATCCATGGAGAGGCCAATGGCCTTGTTACTTTAAAAAAATTAATAAAATTTTAATTTTGTTATTAATTAATATTTATTTTTTTAAAAAAAATTATAATATAATATAAAATATATATATTTGTCTTTACAAATATTTAAATTTATTATATATTTATATATATATTAAAATATTTAATATGAACATTTAAATTGGATATGAAAATTTAAACTTGGCTAAAACTAAACATTTTTTTTTAATTTAAATGAGAAGAAAAAAATCTTTAAATTTAGACTATTTATTTAATTAATATAATAAAGTTATTTATTTCCTTATTAATTATTAATTAGTTAACATTTTTTATTTCACAAACTAACATATAGTAATTAATATAAGTTGTAAATAGAAGGTGAATTATTTCTAAAACAAATATGATAGAATTTGTGATTGATTTAAATGATTAATTTATTAATATTAATTTAAATTTGATTTAAAAGTAATTACTGTTAATTTTAAAGTTGATTTTTAAAAATAATAAATATTTTATAAAAGTAATTAGTATTTATTCTAAATAATTATTGTAGTCTTAATTCATTTATTTTGCAAAACGTATCTTAGTAATTAGAGTTAGTTCAAATTTCAAAGCAATTGAAAATTTGTTAGTTTAAATATATGTTTAATAAGTGTTGTTTTAGAATTAATTTATGACAAAGAGAGGTGATTAGTATTAATTTATTTAAATTATAATATAAAAATAATTTACAAGATATTCATTTATTTTTAAATAATAATTAATTAATTTATATTAAAAAGTAAAATTTTTGAGTAATTGGTATTAATATTTTGAAAGAATTAGCTCAATTAAATTTATGCTACAAATCAATTTAGTATTAAAGGTAATTAAAAATAGTTGAATTTTGATGTTATATTGATTAATTAGTTAGCATTTGTTATTTAAAGTTTAAATTTTATTAATTATTATTATTATTTTAATAATGCAAAGGAAAATAGTAAATAAATGTTACATACCCAATGTGAGGAGTAATTTATCCTTATAGTGTAATTTAATTTTCAAAATAGTTAGTATGGTTTACCTTATTGAATTATTGGAAATAAACAACCTAAGTTTAAAAAAACTCGTAAAAATTAGTTAAGATTCTGAAATGGAAGTAATGGAAGTAATGGAAGCGCATTAATCACTTATATCGGGTGAAATTTGTCTACCAATTAGATTGAAGAGATAAAAATTTTGAAATATGTTTTGTTATATAATTGGCATGTATACATTGATAATAGATAAAAACAAATCAAATAGAAAAAACGCTTCAGCTCTCATTGGTTAAAAAGAGAATTATTAATAACTAGTTAAGATTTTGTGGTGCCTATAGTTCCCTCGCAGGAACTAAAAAGATTCAAAATAACGAAATAGATTAATTACAAGTGAAAAATATATATATATATATATTATGGTCTTTGTGGCAAAAAAACTTTGAAAAGTTGAGATAAAAAGTTTATACTTCCTGAAAATCCGCCCTTATCGCTCAAATTTTTGTAGCCAATAAAATTGAGGAAAATTTATTTTTGAAATTTGAAAAGTTAAAAATCTTGCATATTTACTTTAACTATATACAAATATTTGTCAAACAGAAAAAAAGTTGAGTTCTCATTTGTTAAAATCAAAGTTATTAATAACTTGTTAAGGAAAAGGGGTTGCCTATAGTTTATTTGTCAGTTTAAAAAATGTGCCAATAATGTTGCAATCACTAATGATTAATTTTTTCTTGATGGTTAAAATAGATTGGTAAGTAAATTTATCTATAATAAGTAAATTTATAATTGATTTTTTCTTGATAAGGAAATCAATATTTCATAAATTTATCTATAATTCTTATTTAATTTTTCTTAATTATATTAAATTATATTTTATTAAATTGTTAAAAATTTTAATTTGCTTATAAATAATTTTATGTGTTGTTTATAATTAACTTGATATTGTGTATAAAAGGTTTAAGTTATGAATGTTATAATATAAAAAAATAAATTTGTTTTCAATGTTTATTTATTAGTTTGATGTGAGAATAATGTTGCATAGTAATGATTAAATTTTTCTTGATTGGTTAAGTGATATTGTGAAATTATTCTATGTTAATTTAATGTTATGAATGCTATATAATATAAAGAAAAATATTTCTAATATATTTTTAATGCATTTTATATTTTATAAACAAACATCTAAAATAAAATGTGATTGTAAAAAAATACAACTTAATGAGTGAACATACATTTAAAGTTAAAAGTGAAATTATAAAACAAATTGTAGATTTATTTTATTTTTCTTCTATAAATATAATTTTTAGTTCCTGCAGGAACTATAGGCACCACCTAATTTAACTAGTTATTAATAACTCTCACTTTAACCAATGAGAACTTTTTAATTTTTCTATTTGAATTTTTTCAATCTATTATCAATGCATATGCAAATTTATCTATTAATCTTATCACTTGTATAATCCTACATTGTAACAAATCATACTTAGTATTCATCTATTAATCTTATATATATTGTAACAAATCATACTTCATATTAATTTAAAATATTTTTAAATTAAAATAGTTAAATTATATTGATATTAATATTTTTAATTTTTAAGAAGATTATAGTTTAATCAACAAAATTATATTTAAATTTTAGTCTTTTTTTAATAACTTCCTTAATTTTTAGATGTTATGGCTAATCATATCATTCAACCTATTCATTAAATTTATACTTATATTTTATATTTTGAAATATTTATTTTATATATAATTCAGATTTTCTTTTACATTATTTTAGATTAGTGTTATAAATTGACTATTCTTTTTATTGTTTTAATTAAAAAGATTTAAATTTTTAATAAATAATATTTTTTAAAATAATAATTTCTACATTCTTAATACATAAAAAATGTGCTAATATAATAATTAGGTTTTTCAATTTTACCAAGTAAAGGTATATATTTTTAGTTTCTATAAGATGCAGTTTGACTGAATGACTTTCCAATTTTACAAAGTAAGACTTCTTATCTCTTTTTTCATTATTTTAGGTTAGTGGTATACAGTGGTAATTATTTATATTCTTTTAATTATATTTTGATATTTTTAAATTAATTAAAATTTGAGCTATTATGTTATACTATAATATTTATTTATTTTATTAGAAATTTTAATAGTCACTATTTAATAAGTGAAAAAAATGTGTTGCTATTTAATATAAACAAACTCATCATTATAATAATTAGGTTTTCCAATTTTACAAAGTAAGACTTTTTATTTATTTATTTATTTATTTTTTGCATAGCATTTGACTACTAATATAATTTAATTTTAAATGGTTTTGTTTAGAAAAAGCATAGACACTTCAACCCACAAAAAAACTAAACAACTAAAAGGAGAAACACAATCATAAACAAAGAGAGTGAAAGACAGATGGGCAACAGCCTAGCACAAACAAAGCACAGAAGAAAAATACAAACCACAACAAAAATTGTTAGCCTTACCATTCAACGTATAATTTATAAATTTCTAGCCCCAAAAAATTGTTGCTATAGATAGTATATATTTTTATTTGTTAAATATTTTTATCTCTTAGTTTTCGTTTTCCCTACGTACCATTTGACTAGCAATATAAATGTTTTAACTTAGTGTACACATCATTTTATTGAAATATATTTTATTAAAATTTTATGTTGGTTTCATTCTTAGTTTTGATATTTCCAAAAGAATAATTGTTTAAGACATCCACTATAATAATTAAGTTTAAAAATTTCAACCCTTTAATTTTTTATTATCTTATATTTTAATTATTAATATAAATAATTTTAATTTTAATAATTTTCTTCTTGAATCAATCTTTTATTATGATTTTTAATTTATTCAATCTTTAATACTTACCTTTTTGATTAATCAAAATAAAAAAATTATTATCTCTCCCTTTTTTGTATCAATGAATTATGGTTAATGTAAGCATGCAAGATCAAAATAATAAAAATAAGGAAAATAGAAATCTAAGTCTAAACTCTAAAAAATAAATTACCACATTTTAATTAGATTTTTATATTTTAAAATAAATTAAAATTTATGTTATATATTTTAATATTTATGTTTTTATTTGAAATTTAAATAGTAACTTCATGAAAAAATAGTGTTATAAGTAGCATATTGTTTTATTTTTTATAATTTTGAATAACATATTTTCTCTTAATTTTTGTCTCCTATGTTGCCAATATAAATCATTTAACTTAGCTTGTCTATTTTTATATTTTCCATTCTATTAAATTCAAATATATAAAATAATCTAATAACAAATTCAAATAAATAATATATTTTTAATATATTATATTATTAATTTAACAACATATTATAATATATACACTATATAATACATATGTAACATATATAATATCTAATATATAATTTTAACATCCTTATAATATTATAATATATATACAATATATATGTAACATATATACTATCTAAAATATAATTTAATATATTAGAACTAAAGTTATAACAAATTCAATCCTTAACTTAATTATTTGTTCTTCTTACACAAGAGTCCCACCTCATCAATAATTTCATTTCTAACTTTTTAAAATATAACTATTTAATAACTTTTTAGCAGGAACTTCGCTGCCTGCAGCTCTTGTTTTATTTGTCGTCCACCTAGTAATGCCTACTTCTCCTTTTAATGAATGTTTTATTTTGCAAGGGTTGATTTAGTGCTACCATTGATTTATTTCCTACAGATATCAATGGTGCCCGCCATACCATGATCGAAAATTCAAGGATCATGAAATCACGGGTGGGCGCCACGTGTCCTATCTAGGGGAGCTCAAGGGTTGATTTAGTGTTGTCGATCTATTTCCTGTAGATATCAACAGTGCCCACCATCCCGTGATCAGGAATTCAAGGACCAAAAAATCACGGGTGGGCACCACGTGTCCTATCCAGAGGAGCTCAACGGTTGATTTAGTGTTGTCGTTGATCTATTTCCTGTAGATATCAATAGTGCCCACCATCCCGTGATCGGGAATTCAAGGATCGCGAAATCATGGGTGGGCGCCACGTGTCCTATCTGGGGGATCAAATTTGAGCTATCACTGACCAACTACCATTTGATTTGAGCCATTCCCCGCCATCCCACGATGGTGCTTGGGTTGATTGCGAAATCACAAGTAGGCGCTATGTGTCTCATCTGATGAAGCCTAAAGAGTAAAGGAAACACTAGCCGACTTTAAATGTATTAAGGGGTGGATTATTAAAGTGTTCTCGAGATGCACATGTTCTAAATCCATGGATATGTTATAATCTCGCTGGAAAAGCTGCTCGAAGGTTAACGACATGGCTACGACTGTGTTAAAGGAACGAGATCAACGATGCCCGCTATCCCGCGATCAGTGATTATAGGGATCGCAATATCACAGGCAGGTGCCACGTGCCATTCATAAAGGATGAAATTTGTGTGACCATTGATAAGCTGTCTCTTCAAGATTAACAGTGCCCGCCATCCTGTGATTAGGAATTTTGGGATCGCGATGTCGCGGGTGCCTGCCATGTGTCTCATCCAATGAAGCCTTAGGAGTGAAGAAAGCGTTCGCCGGTTTTAAATGTATTACGGGGTAGATTACTAATGCGCTTGTAAGATGCACGTGTTTTATTTCAATGCAGATGTTATGATTTTAAGGGAAAATTTGCTCGACAGTTAAAGGAAAGGACGACGACCATTTTTGAAGGAGCAGGCTTTATGGTAAAAAGATCGACGGTGCCCGCCATCCTACGATGATAAATCAAAGGATTACGATATCACGGGAAACTGCCACATGGCATTCCTTCACGGCGTATGACATAGTGGGCCCCTTTATTTCTATGTTGGCGATTATGTCAGCCTATTTTGAAGATGGTCATCGATGATTTCATCAAACTAAAGGATCAACAGCTCAAATTTAAATATGTATAAAATTATGGTTGGAGCCATTCGTGCAGCCCACGAGTGAGCTTTAATAGCGGATGAGACATCCACTGGCAGAATTTGATCGACATAAAATTAATTTACTCGTCTCATTTGTATCACAAAGCATCCAAGTATTTCGTGAAAATAGTTTCAGAGCCAAAGGTGAAATTGTGAGCAGCTGTTGCCAGAAATTAGAGTTTGTGCAAAAAAAGTCATGAGTTAATTTTCTCTGTTTCCCAATCATTCTACACCTAAATTTGTGAAAGGGGGGAGTCTACTATGCTTGTCACTGAGTTCATTAAAATCTTTTGTTAGGGCTATTGTTTAATCATAAATTGTGAGGAATTACAGTATTTTTAATTTGTAATTTCCTATCTCTACTTAGTCATAGCCACTTCAAGTGTAACATTGTAGTGAGGCCCTAATTTTTCTAAAATGGTGCCAACCAAGTAGCACTATGGCCACATTGAGTATTTGAAAAGAAACTTGTACAATGATTTTCTAGATCAATTTCCATTATCAACAAATGAGAGAATGAAAGGTTTGGTATTGATGTGAGGGAAAATACTAGGGGAGGGGTTGGTGTGTAATAATTTAAACATTGTTGATGCTAGGGTTCCACTCACAGGCTTAGAAATGTTCAGATTATGGTATGGACAGAGGAATTTTCCTCATCCTTTTTCAAATGGATGGATGTACGACATGGGAAAGCTAGTTGTTCCAAATGTGTTCCTTGATGTGGACTTAATTAGAGCAATGGCCAAAAGATATGACTCTATCACACGAGTAATTTTAGATAATGATGGAGGGGTTCTATTGGAAATTAACAGAGATGTTATCCAATAGACTTTTGATTTGAGTGAGCCAAGTGATGACTTGGTTCCTATTAATCTTGAAGAAATGAAGCAGGAGTATACAAAATTGAAATCTCTTTTTAGGGTTAAGCTGCTTCCACCTCATCTGGTTAAGGCAGGGGGTTCACAATTTCACATCAACCCTAGTGACCAGGAACCCTTCAGATTGAATTGTTTTGGAAAGCCTTTCCTAGCTACTTTTATTCACTATATCAAATTTTGGGTTTTAGCCCTGGTGCAGTAATGCCAATTGCATACATGTTCATGGGGGTGCAAATACAACACCCTAACTTCTCTGTAACATATGACTTTGCTTCTTTTTTGGTGGAGAGGATAGATGAAGGACTGTCGAAGCTATAGAATGGTGATACTGGTACTAAATTCTTTTGGTATTCCATGTTGATGCATATGTTCTTGTTTAGGAATGCTGATTTCTTTGTTGAGAATATGAACTTAAGACAATCAGTTAATGGAGAAAGATTGCCAGTACATATATGGGCTACAGATTTGTCATGTAATAAGGAAAGCACCAGTTATGTGCAATTTGATAATTGTTTTGCTACAAGATTGAGGGCTAGATTGATGGTAAATGTACCTGGGATCCCTCAAGAACTGCATGATTTCCTTAGGTCGAAGAAGAGGAAACCAGAATTGAGGGTTTTACATAACTAGGGTCACATTATCCCATATCTAGTCAGCACTGTCCTGAGAATATATGGATTTCAAGGAACCCCTCACATACTGCCATACAATGTGCCACCAAGACTAGGGTTTGCAGATGTTATGTGGCAGATGGGGTGTATTCATGAAGATAACCTAACTGGAAAGGGGAAGGGAATATTATTCCCTAATTATACAATAGTGTCTGACTTTACATTTTCAAAGGGAGGCTGGACACATTTTGACAAATTCTTTGTTGATTACCATTTGAGATTTGGTCCAAGGTGACAACATGATCCTAAAGGTTTCTTTGCTCTTTTCAGACAAAGAATAAAATGTGGCAAATTTGCACATGAGTTCAATTTCCCTGAGGACCTGATCAGGAATGAATTTGATTTAAATAGAAAAGAATTGAACAAGGAAAAGTGGATAGCTTATAGTAAGCTACTAGATATTGTGCATGAAATGGATCCAACGTATGATCCATTGATGGAATTCACTCCATACCACAAGAGAATTTATTTTTTAATGAAAAATTTCAAGGAGATAATGGACACCTTGACAACCAAAAAGATAAATTTAAGGCTAAGTCTGGATATGCAAGGACAAAGTGATATGCTAATTGAAACAAGGCCAATATGTCAACCTATAGAAAGGTGGCCCATCTATAGGAGGAAAAGGGATACTAGCAGTGATGAGGAAGAAGTAGATAGAAAAGGGAAGCAAATAATGAAAGTGCCTTCATGACCAGGCCCAAAATTCTAAGTAACTAGGGTTGTCAAAATCATTGAATTAAAATCTTCACCACAGCGCAGTCCCCCATCACCACCACCTAAGCCAAGCCCTAAGAGGCAAAGAACTAATCACCTACCTGAGGATCTCATAGATGAAATTATTATTACTGATCAAGACATGCAAGTTGGTATGTCGTCCCCTCCTAGATCAGTTGAATTGGTTCTATCCGATTTGGATATGAAGGGTAAGAGTGTGCAAGATGCAAGAATGGAGACTTGCAAGGAGTTCTTAGATGACAATGCATTTGTAAAGACTCCTATATTCTTGCAATTGACATGGAGGATGAAATTTGAAGAATCTCAAAATAAATGCAAGGAGAGAAGAGAACTAAGGCCTGATAGGTCAGATCAAGAGAATGATGAAGAAGTGAAAGCTAAACTAATGGAAGAGTTCAAAAACATCACTCCTGAAGAAGGAAGACAACTAGTGAATCAGGCTGGTGTTTTGATTTTGCCTAAATGGGACATTGCAGATGCAGTGGCTTTTAGTACCATTATGAAGTCCAAGAATCCTTTTCAGGATTCTAAAGAAGAAGTTAAAGCAGCATTACAAAACTCTGCCTTCAATGAAGAATATGAGACCTTGGCAATTTGGGCATTGGCTCCACAAGGAAGAAAGCCAGACATTGCTGATATTAATCCAAATTTCAAAGAAGGATTAATAATAAAGAGGGCTTCAGAGACTACAAAAACCAAAGCCACTATTTTAACTGTGAATGTGGCCAAGTTGGCCCAAAAGACTGCTTAAAGGGAGGAGGCTGAAAGAAAGAGCCTAATGGAGAAGTATAACATTTTAATTGAAGAATATAGTAAAATGCAACAGAGGAATCTTGAGTTGCAAACTGAAGTAGAAAGGTTCAAGTATAGACATAATGGGGAAACATCCAATGCTCTAGGAACCAGCACATCACCTCCCACAACAGGGTCAATGCCTCCTACTTCTCCAAATGTTTCTACACTAGGGTCTCCCATTAAAAATCCTGCTCTTACCCCTCCTCTAGAACAAGTCAATGAACAAGCAGAGTGCTCTGTTGATCCAACAAAGAGGTAGCTCATGCAAGAAATTGATCAATTATAGACATCACTAAGGGTAAAAGAGGAGGGTTTTCTTTCAAAAGAAAAAGAAATTGTTACTCTTGTTTTGGAGCATTTAAATGAAAAGGTGGATAATAAACTGCCCTCTATATATTTTTTGTATTCTTTGCTATCTGAAGCAATAAATAATATTGATAGGGATCATGGGATAGTGATTCCAATAATTCAAAATTGGATCCCTAGGGAAAATAATTTAGATGTTATGACTAAAGCCTCAAGGTTTGATGCAAATAACAGGCCCCAATCATTGAAGCCTACTTATATATTAGTTAAATCATTGCAAAGTTTTCATACCTTACCAGATGATCTAAGTAGGAAGATTAGGGAGTTGGTAAATAACTTCAATGATTGGGGTAACACATTGTTACCTGATATAACTGATGAGCAGGGGGAAATCAGAACACTCCAACAATGGCAAGATCAAGCAAGTAAAGTCATCAATAATTAAATTAAAAAAAATTATGATGACTCAGATTATGATTTATTGGTAAATTGTATGGATAATATTATTGGTACCGGCTTATTTTTAGAATCTTTTGAAAGAGATGCTAATCAGGTAGCGGTAAAGTATTTTCCTTATAGTACAAAGGTAAAAAAGGTGATTGATTTTGACTAGCCAACTGACGAAGAATACCAGAGGTGGGTGGCTAAGTATTTGAATGATGATGAGTAAAAAGAGTGGGCTACCGATACCTATGGCAAATCAGATGTTGCGGTTACAATGTTTCTATTTTTGTATGGATGAATTTCTTGGCATGGGTTTCGCGTGGTTTTTTGTTATTGCATCAACCTTCCTCCGCCGACATGATGAATGAGAATATGCTCTAGGATGATTGCTCTTGTAACAATTTTTGAACAAGAATATTTTTCAAGGTGGTGGCTATTGTAAAAAATTTTGGAATATCACCAGGTGCTCCAATTGACTAGTGACAGATGTACTTTATGGCCCGATGCTTGTTTGCTCCTTCATTTTCTATAAGAAGGATTTCAAGGCCAGAAGTACAGGTTAGCAAGTTAGATAACTTTTGTCGAGTCTAGGTGAAGTTGCAGAGTGAATTGTAAAGTCCGATGGTTTTAGATAAATGCAATTTAGGTTTTGAGTCATTATGTAATAGGTTTTGAGTTCATAGAGATTTAATGTTGTATAACAGTACTAGAATTTGAGTTGAAATGAAAATTTGAGCTCATGTCTCTCCATTGTACATGCATATTTGAACTTGAATGAAATAACTCAAGGGTTGTTTTATCCATCTCACCGTTGTGGTGTGTATGATCTCTATTTTAGTTTTAATTCAAGGAATTAACAAAATGCTTGAATGGATTATAAAGTGCATATGTGCTATATAAGAATTTGATAAGTAGTCCCGTGGTTAGAATGCACACCGATGAAATTGTAATGCAATATTGTTAGGATCTTTATATGTGATGTATTAAATCTGTTATAAACTCCTAGATGCTTATGAATTTGACTCATGCAATGGATATATGGCACTGATCTAAGTTGTAATTATTCGTGTAGTTCAGTATTTGTTTATCTTTACCTAGAGCTTGCTACAAATTTCAAATCATTGACTATCTTATACAATGGATTGTGTTTAGTTATCTCATTTAGATAGTTGATATTGTCTATGAACAACTTCAATTATAGTTGATATATTATCTTATCGTTGAGCTATTAAGTGAGACTATCCTGCTGTTAATGTTGTTTTATAATAATGGTGCGTAGGTTGTAAACACATTATGATCACCCTCCCTGTCTTGTAGAGCCTGAAGTGTTCGAGGCTTTTAAAGTCCTTGTTAGTTGGTCTAGGTCCTTCGAGCTGCCTTCGATTGGAATTGGCAATTCCATAGGTATATTAGAAGACAAACCTGGTTACATTGTAAAAAGAACCAACATACACGTCAACCACTGAACAACCACCTCTACAACTGACTTTTTAATCTTTTATGATCACATGAAACATAAAACACACTAATTTCAAGGTTGTTAATATCACTATTGAAATGTTTTAATTTTTTGACCTTTCAAACATTAAAAAGTACATCGTTAAATTAATTATGTAATGGCATAAAAATTAAAAACATCATGAATTAATTATGTAACCACATAAGTCAAATATAATTCTATCAAGAAATGAATATCAAATAGATAATACAATCACATAACTCATACATTTATATGTCATTGATCTTCTTCTTCATCCAACTCTTTATTTGTATCATCCGATCTAGATTCAACATTATAAGGATTGTTCATATCATCATCATCATCATTGATATCAGTTTTGATAATGTCATCATCCACATAGATCTCATCTTCATGAACATTAAATCCTACATCATCATGATCTAGTTCCTCTTCTTTGACATCTTCTTTAGGCACATCATCAACTAACTATTGATCATGATCATCATCTACATCATATTCTAGTTCTTTGGTATCT
>VDFB02238016.1:0-11343 GCA_007258455.2 Sequoia sempervirens | reverse complement strand
AATGATCCCTTTCTAATAGAGGCACTTATACTAGAACTCTTGCATTCAAAGTGTTTCTCAAAGAGACATTAGATACGTTAAAGATCAAAAGTTTCTGTGATAATATCAAGGATGATATAAACATTTCATTCTTGTCAAAAGGTTACTCATTTCTTCCTTATGAATGATTCTTCTATATAATTTCAAAGTTCATTAGATAGATATTAAACGTCTATCAAGATACCAAAGATGATATCTCACTATGCCATTTATTATAGTAGAGCCATTATTACTTATAAGGCTCAATAGTTGCTGTGAGCATTATCATTAGATACCCGCATATAAAGCGTATAACTATATACATATATACATAATCACATATATAAATGTATAAACTATAATCATATATATATATATATATATATAAATAATTAAATCAATTAACATTATATATATTAAAAATCATATTAAACTCCTATATCTTTATTTTTTTATTTTGTTTTATCTATATATATATATAAATTAACAATCATATTAAATTCACCTAACACAGCCGGACCTCTGATTTCTGACTGTCAGATTGCTGATTGTAAAATTCAGAATATATCTACTTTTTCCTCTCTCCCAGCCACGTCTTTTTAAGCCAGCAGTCATGTATTATAAAGTTTATTATTTTTTCTTCTTCACCCGTTCCCCTCTTTTGGTCATGAGGATGATTTCTTAAATAACTACTAAAGAGACGTGACTTCTCCTGATCGCCGCAGTCCAGGGGTTTGACCGATGTCATTTGGTGCATCACTTGGTATGACGGCTGACCATTAGTGTTGGCTATAATATTATCTTTAAATGATCGCTGAGTTGGAGTCTTGGTTATTTAATAATATGATCAACAATTATGATTATAATATGGTTATCTGATAATTATGACTTATAATAATATTTTAGTTTGTATTCATTTTATTATCTATTTTATTATATTTTTATTGTTAAGTTTGTGTGCATTATATTTTAATACTAAGGTGCAATAATATATATATTATATATATATGTATTTTGATATTTATTTTATTTGTATAATATTTTATTATTATAATAATGGTTTAAGATTATCAATTGCTTGTATTGTTTAATATTTTGTATTTTACATTTCATTCATAATTTATATTTTGAATATTATATTTTGTATATTTGATAATTCTCATATTTATCATTAATATTATATTTATAATTATAATATTTCCAACGGTAATTATAATTATACTTAAATCATAATTACTCATGTTTGGAATTTAACAATTATTTGTATATTATTTATTTATTTGTCTTTAGACGCTTGATAGTTTAGTGTTATAATTTCAGGGGACACGACAGCCCGCCCTGCCCAAGATTGCTTGTCCTCAAGCAATCTCAACTTGAATTACAACTAAGAAAATCTTTTTATCATTGTTAAGCACACATGAGATAAACACATTAGTTGTGTAGCCACATACATAGTAATACTCATAAGACTGGAATACATTTAAGGCACAAAGCATAAGGTATGACATGAATCACACATATGAGTACAAATAAGGCATGGATTATACGTATGAATACATGTCAAGCATAAATATTTTGGACAAAGATACGTGAGGCATGAAGCATAAAACATAAATACAGACAAATATGAAGCACAATTATATGCACACATAAGACATAAATATATGTAAGGCATAGAGCATACGACAAGACGTATACAAATGAATACACATACGGCATAGAGAGCATACATATACAATCATACACTTATACAAGGCACGAGTCATACATGTGCAAAGCATTCGCATGGATCACATATGCTGAATACATCAGATATTGAGAAAATATTTCAAACATGTAGCAATCGACGACACAATAGGTACACATATAATCACTCATGTTGAATACATACCATACATGGAGAAAATTTTCTGAGACAGTCACAAGATATTGTAAGTCACAATCACAACAATAATGGAGCCAATAACATACGAGGCATGAGAAAACATTGAAAGGCACATACGTTGTGTTACAAAGCATATTCAAGGCATTACGTGGGCACTCAAGTGTTAAGGGTCTTGACAAACATGAATTAATCACATATTAAGCTTTCACGAAAAAATCATGCTGAAGGTACATCAAATATATAGCAAACAAATAATCCTCGCAAGATATGATACACTTAGGAAATGCAATCAAGGCACGTTAATACATTCTAGGTATGCCAATATACTTGAAGAAGTATACATGTCCGATCAGGAATGTGCACTCAAGAAATATAATAGAAGTATACACATGCAGTAAACATGCTAAAGCACATTAGGCATAAAGTATGTAAGACATGAGGTATACTCATAAGATATGAATCATACATTTAAATACACGTAAGTAGTAAAGCATGAATTTCACACTTGAATATATAAAGCATCAAGTACACACGAAAATGGAGTAGACATGCTGAGAACACACCAATCTTGAAAGACATATCAGAAAGTTAGCCACAGAGCAGTCATGCATACAAGATACAAAGCATGGAGCAAACATAAATACATGTGTAGGGCATAATCATAGATTACTCATGAAGCATACAAATACACGGAATATACTTATAAACACATGGAGTAAGACATACACACCGAAGCAACAAGCAATAAATTACACTCAAGGCATGTAAATCATGTAATTATACTTAGAAAAATAAATACACTTGAAGTACATACGTAGAGCATATAAACCCAGACAAGGTATCCAATGCATAAATACTCATAAGGTAGGAAGCAATATAGATACACTCAATAGATACAAACAATTATACAAACAATTACATACAACATACACTTAAGAATGGAGTAGTCATGTACATCAGTCATGAAGTGAATAAGTAAGATGCTAACCAAGAAACAAAACACCCAAATACATCGTCATAAAGGACACATTTGAATTTAAGGTCATAAAGTATACAAGTACAAAGTTAGAGGGTATACACTCGAATACAAATACATCTCGAATTCAAGCACAATTTATCAAATATGCACTCAAATATAGTCACAAGTCAACTCAAATATACATACAATCATAGAGTATACACTCAAATATAAAATCAATCACAAGTCATAAAGTATACACTCAAATGAAATATACTGTCAGACAATTGGACAAGGGAATTCAGTGCATCCCATACTACACCGTGTACCCTTCCCTCATCCCAAGGTCATCAAGTATATACATTGATGAGATACCAAAATCATACTTCATGAAATAAAAATACTAATTTGAAAGATATTAATCCAAACGCAATGAAGTCATGAAAACCATTCTTATCATATTAATGTAATCACGCATTTAATCTGTAAATTTCTAAGCAAACTAAATAGATATTAAAACAACCAAGTTATCATCCCTTGTTCATCAACATCAAAGGCGAGGCAAGAGAGGTCACACACAAGGATGCCCTTAGTGATTCCCTTCTCAGCCCGAGAGTGGCCAACCAACGCCCGTGGAAATGACCCCCTCGGCCCTCAATGGCAGACCGCAGTCATCCAAGGAGGGTGGCCTACCTCGAAGGGACCCTAGTCTCTGCTCTCCTTCATGTGTTTCCAACTCCCCTCCCTAATGATTTGATTGAAAAAGAATGATAATTTGGTAATGGGCAGACACGCAGTCCATGCGATAGTTTGGAGGAAGGATTCCCATAGGAGGCCCCTTAGAGCACTCAAATATAGAGTATATACTCAAGCACAAATACAATTATATAAGACCAACCACATCACGTACATATAAAACATATAAGAATTATTATTTACCATTCAACACATTAAAATGAAAATTTAATTTGTCCATTGCACAAATAAGTCAAATTACACAAAATTTAGGACTCTATCATAGTAAGGGATTGGATGAGAAGGATAAGTCCACCCGAAGCAATCTTGCCCAAGCCCAGGAGCGGATATACCATCCCCCCTGGCTCCTAATGGCATGATACTTAGTCATCCGATCCGAGGAGTGGTGTACTTAGGGGATATGCTTGTATCTACTTTCCTTATCCATCCTCATCATCTCCCAACTATGTTGGAGAATTCCTCAAGTTAAACATGAGATAGTTTAGAGGAGAGGAATCCATAGGAGGCCCGTAGATACTCTCTCTAAGCCCAAGAGCGGATATCACCCCCTTGGCTCCCGATGGCATGACTCTTGGTCATCCGATCCGGGGAGTGGCATACCTAGAGGAGAACTAGTCCCTGCTCAACCTATAGGTTCCCTCCCTTAAATTTCTACATGCTTGTTTGATGATATAAAACTTTGATGAAAATATGAAATACACTTCATGTGAGAGACATTATGATAGAATATATCACAATAATATAGCTAGATATTCAAAACATATCAATAATTATATAAGATATTAAGAATAAATAGTAGCACGTATAACTTTATTATTCCAAAATGACATCAATAGAAATGAGCGACATCAACTAGAATAAATATCATTATATATAAATTCTTATTCTATTGCATTATCATATATTTACTAAAAATTAATATCTAAATTCATGATGTATTTTCTTTTATACTTACCTGCAGATTCCTCTTGCCTTCCATGGTTGTTTCATGGGGTTACCACACACAATTCTTATGATGGAATAGATCATCCTGATCTCATTAGTTGTCCAATTCAAAATAACATATCTATTTATACATATATATATCTTGATACTTATTTTACACTTACATATGGTAGCTATGATAAAAATAACGAATATCAACAAGTGATTACATACCTGATTTGCATAATTTGGAATGTGTTTCTATATGTTCATAGAGTATACCTTTGCCTTTGGTAAGTTTGCAAACGCTATTTTCACAGGGTGGCAGGAAAGTTGCTCTGATACCATTTGTAATGATCCCTTTCTAATAGAGGCACTTATACTGGAACTCTTGCATTCAAAGTGTTTCTCAAAGAGACATTAGATACGTTAAAGATCAAAAGTTTCTGTGATAATATCAAGGATGATATAAACATTTCATTCTTGTCAAAAGGTTACTCATTTCTTCCTTATGAATGATTCTTCTATATAATTTCAAAGTTCATTAGATAGATATTAAACGTCTATTCAAGATCCCGAAGATGATATCTCACTACACCATTTATTATAGTAGAGCCATTATTACTTATAAGGCTCAATAGTTGCTGCAAGCATTATCATTAGATACCCGCATATAAAGCGTATAACTATATACATATATACATAATCACATATATATATATAATACAAATACTATAATCATTATTAATTATCTATCTATCTATATATATATATAAATAATTAATCAATTAACATTATATATATTAACAATCATATTAAACTCCTATATTTTAATTTTTTTATTTTATTTTATCTATATATATATATAAATTAACAATCATATTAAATTCACCTAACACAGCCAGACCTCTGATTTCTGACTGTCAGATTGCTGATTGTAAAGTGCAGAATATATCTACTTTTTCCTCTCTCCCAGCCACGTCATGTAGATGACCTTTTTAAGCCAGCAGTCATGTATTATAAAGTTTATTATTTTTTCTTCTTCACCTGTCCCCCTCTTTTTGGTCATGAGGATGATTTCTTAAATAACTACTAAAGAGACGTGACTTCTCCTGATCGCCACAGTCCAGGAGTTTGACTGACGTCATTTGGTGCATCGCTTGGTATGACGGCTGACCATTAGTGTTGGCTATAATATTATCTTTAAATGATCGCTGAGTTGGAGTCTTGGTTATTTAATATGATCAACAACTATGATTATAATATGGTTATCCTGATAATTCATGACTTATAATAATATTTTAGTTTGTATTCATTTTATTATCTATTTTATTATATTTTTATTGTTAAGTTTGTGTGCATTATATTTTAATACTAAGGTGCAATAATATATATATATATTATATATATATCTGTATTTTGATATTTATTTTATTTGTATAATATTTTATTATTATAATAATGGTTTAAGATTATCAATTGCTTGTATTGTTTAATATTTTGTATTTTACATTTCATTCATAATTTATATTTTGAATATTATATTTTGTATATTTGATAATTCTCATTTTATCATTAATATTATATTTATAATTATAATATTTCCAACGGTAATTATAATTATACTTAAATCATAATTACTCATGTTTGGAATTTAACAATTATTTGTATATTATTTATTTATTTGTCTTTAGACGCTTGATAGTTTAGTGTTATAATTTCAGGGGACACGACACATCACTTAAAAACACATCAACAAATACCAACTAGGTGTTGTATTTCAAACATGAAATTGGTTAATGGCTAGGAGGTAGCATCCTCGAAGCAAAATATCAATTGTCATTTCGACAGCATAACTTTAGCATAATTTTCATGGATGATAAAAGTTGGAGCAAAAATTCTCTTTTAAAGAAAAAGAGGTGACTTTTCAAATTCCCAAAACTCCTCCAAGAATGGGATGCCAAAAGTCCCCTTTGAAATATTTTAAAATTCAAAATATTAAATCCTCCTTTAGAATGGCGTCCACTTCAAGGCACAATAAAACTTTATTAAATATTTAATATCTCCTTCATGAAGGCATCCCCCTTCATGGCCACCTTTTAAACACAACTTAAAGTTAATGAACTAGGCCAAGGGGTCAACTTGAAATTAAAACATTAATGCCTTGAAATATATTATTTCACCAAATAATGCTTTTTAAATCCAAAATCAAACCCAAGCAACTACTCCAACTGAAAATGACTTACTGAAGTGCTGACAATTGATCACTGCCAAAAATAGAATTTACTAAAAATAGTAAATTTTGAAAAAATGCCAAAAACCACCAAGCAAAGGAAACCCTAATTTCACTTCTGATTAGCCTACGGATTTTCGGAAATGGGCTATCAGTCTCAGAAAAGCATATGGCCAAAATGGGGACATTACAATCTGCCCTTCCCAAAATTGCTTGTCCTCAAGCAATGCCACAACACTCCAAACTGATCCCACCAAACATATAGGATCCTGGGGTCCCATGTCCATCTCTGACAAACCCCACCATGTTGATGCTACACTACTTTGATCATACAAATGACATCATTGCACCAGAACTGCACAAACCATCCTGCAACCTCAAAGAGATAACATATCTGAAATTCAAACTGAAAAACATGGAAGGAATGGAATCAAAATCAAGTAGCATTTCATGCCCAATAAACTCTAAGGAATTAATGTATGTAATGTCAATGTCAATCACCATTCTGTGAACCAAAAAGAATAATCTAATCAACTCAAAATTATTCTCATCAACATAACTCCTCAAGGCAACAAACCGAGTCACCACTGCAAGTGTGTCTCCATCATAGCAAATTGCAAAGGGAAAAACAACTCTTTGCAAAGTCATAGCAACCGCATCCTCAAAACCCCACAAGAATGTATAATGCCTCCCCTGAGTAATTTTGACATATTCAAGAAAAGTTCTAAAAATTTCCACCAATCTTTCCACCAAAGTCTCAGAAGGTTGAATCAAATCAAGCAAGGGTTTGCTGCCCCAAACACTAGTGCAAGAGATTATACAAGGAAAGCCACTAGAAAATAACTTAAACACTATCCAATTCTAATATGAATCACTATGAAACAGTATTTCCCACCTTTGAGGCCATAAACCATCACTGAAAAGAGGTTGTGAAGAGGAAAAATGGATGTACCATCTGCCTATGAAAACTGAAATGAACCACTCAAAGTCTGATTTTAGGAAAATCAGCATGCAAGGAGTTGTAGGATTGCTGCAAAACTGGAAATTAGCATCTATAATATCATAACAACTCATGCCCAAGGCTGGACACATCCTCTCAAGGAACTCCAACCCAAAATAAAAACATCCTTTGTTCGATATATCTTCCCAATCCATCGGTCGATGTGCAAAAAGAACCATCGAATGGTTAATAAGGATGGGGACAACATCAAAGAATCTGAAAATTGAACCCGTATATCTCCAATGATTCCTCTTTCCACTTGTAACAATCTCCATCAAGCCATGTTGAGGATCCCAAGCATGGATACCTGCTGATGTGATTTTCGTGACCGCACCAAACAGCAGAACAAAAATAGTTTAGGGCTACTCTGTTCTCTCTTGATCAAAGTATTCCGTGTGCTAAGATTGCGAGATAGATCACACGTTCAACTCCAAGGTTCCTTAAGTGCGAATAGACCCAGTTTGGTTGATGTGTATTGCTGTGTTCTTACGAGGGGACTTACATAATTGTTCAGATTTTTCACAGTTAGCAGCTAACGTAGGATTTTGAAGGGGAATTCTCACGTGTATGATTTGGCAATGTGGTTCTTTTCCTAAAACTAATCAGAAATGTACGGAAAGTAAAAGGGTGCAAGGCCTAAGAAACTTATATTCTATTCTAAATGCAGGATATGTGGAGCTTTGTTTCAATAGACTTCAACCGGATTTCACCTAGCCTCTGTCGGACAGCCTCAGCAAAATCGGTGCAATCTTCAAGGGAAATAGCAAAAGATGTTCAAATTATGACTTAACATGCATACACCATCACAACGACGCATATAAGCATATAAATCACAACCGAAGTTAAACTAAATGTAATGTCCAGTTGACCACACAAGGCGAACTTATCATCAACAAGCCGCTAGTGGTATGGAATAAAGCGAAGCTATCTCAATAAAACACCACACACCAAAGTAAGCTACTTGCATGAATTTAAGCTACTTGGATACGAAAGGAAGAAGAAACTTTGCTAGCATTTCATGACAAGACGAATTCCATCATCAATGAAAAGATCTATTATCATAAAATGTGTTACACAACAATCTCCTCAAAAGTTTTCAAAGGGAAAACTTTCTTTCTTCTCCAAATAATGCAAAAATGCTCTACAATGCTACACTATCTAGCTCTAATGCTAATGCTCTCTCAATGTCTACTATTCCAATGTCTAATCTAATTCTAATGAATTACAAATGAGGGGGGACTCCCCCTTTTATAGCTAGCCAAGTCCCAAAGGACGGCTAGGGTTACAATCAATAGAGTGGCCAGAATCGTGCCACCTCAGCCCTAACCCTAAAAACTGCCAGAATAGGGAGTGGTACATTAAATGAATCAAAGATTCACACTCACTCCCAAAAATAGAAAAAGGCACAGTCGCTCCATATCTGCCTTCTAGAAGATCCTCATTCAAAGAGGTAATCATTTGCCTTCTCTCCTCGACCGCCAACTCAACAAATCCAAGCACGGCCTCAACCTCCCCGGAATAAATCGTGGAATGTAATGTCCCTTGCCGGACCCGTCCTAGAATTTGCTTGTTGATTATGTTTATGGGTTCTTCTATCAAATGAATTTTCTCCTATCTCAATAATCCTTAGATTTGAATCCTGTATTCATCATATTAACAACATTTTTTGTTAGCATTAATATCTAGATATCCAGAATATAAACGCAGTCATAAGAAATAATAAAGATATATGATGAGTGGTGTGCTTAGTGGAAACACTTGCACCCACTTTCTCTACCCACGTCATCACCTCGGAGGACACATGACCCACTGGGGGAAGCCAGCGGAGCTTATAAGTGGCCTAGGCCTACCGCCCCTCCATGGCCGCAGCGGATTGTTAAGCGGGACCCCCACCCCTCCATGGCCGCAGCGGATTGTTAAGTGGGGTTTTTAGGCACCACTTTTCTCAGGCCCTTCCCCCTTAGTAGGTTTAAAACACATAGAAGACATTCATACAATCAAATACATTTGCATTCACTATTGATTCTTATCAAATCATTTCATAAACCAATTATAATTATGATAATATTTAAGAAACCATAATCTATTCCTATAACAATTATAATCACCTATATACTGATTCCTTTATGATTATTTATTTACAATGCATTCTAATTATAAAAAGCCATAATGAAGGAATCCTGATCTATATGATTATAAAGGGTCTGATCATGTAAAATTATGTATTCTTATAATATATCAATTATTCTCATCATAGTGTACAGATTTGCCATTTAAAGACGATTAGACTAAATAATAATAAAGATATGAATGCCCCTTAATCACAGACAGAATTGTATAAGCATGTCATGCAATAAACGAAATACATGAAGGAGATACACTGGGGTTGAATGACGTGATCAGTTTCAGGGGTCAGGTTTGCAGTTTGAGCCGAACTGACAAAACGGGTTTGTATTGGCAGGATGGAGTGAGGGATCATTCATCGTATGGAGTCTATTCAGATCGGTTCCTAAAGTGCTTCCATTATACACGCAGTAAATGAACTGGCAGGAATTCTTAAAATACACGTATCTACTTATGGCTGAGAGATGAATATTTTGAACGCTAGAATGTTTAAGTGCTAAGTGGAGAAAACTCTCACCTGAGCCGCTATGCTTCTCCTGTCCTTCCTCAATTTCTGACCCCCGTTCCTCTTCTTCTCTTGCTTCATCGGTGCCTTTTTATAGCTTTGTCTTACTGGGAAAGGATGTGCCCATTCGGTGTAGAGCCGTTACCTTGAATAGACATACCCGTTAAGGCGTCTTCCCTAATCGCGGCTCTGTGACTGATGAGCGCTTATTGGAATACACCCAATGACTTATCTCGGATTCATATGTATGTGTTACCTTCTCGGTGCTGAAGAAAGATGTTTATTTGACTTCATTTCTAGTTAGCAATGAAATCGTTATTGTTAGCCTCTCCATCAACAAGATCGACGTCCTCAGTTTTTAACGGCTTTGTCCCTCTCTCCAATTGATACGAACAAGTTAAGGATGACGGTACTCCTCCAGATAATAATTTTTGGTATTAATTCATCTTGCCCTTAAGCGGTGTGGCGGAGGATCTTCTGGCCTCGACAGAGATATCTGACTAAGAGTCAATAACTGGAGAGTGACGGAATAGAACAAGTCTCTTGAAAGGAACTTTTGTTTTGGTTGTTCCTTTATATCGTATTTTTATATTAACTATTATATTCTCTTTTTTTCTTTTTTCCTTTTTATCCATTAAGATAATCGCTTAATACTTGTAGATTTATATTAATTGTAATATCTAGTGTAATTATAATATTTAAATGATTCTATATTTGAATATTTATATTCAAAGTTTTTTTTGATGATTTAATTATAATATTATCTTGGGATAATTATAATTAAATTTCTAATATTTATAGTTTCTCTATCTAATTTGTCTTTATCTTATTTGATAAATAATATTGGTGATTTAGCATTATTATAAGTATATATAAAATTTAAGTTTTAAACTTTTGATATCTACTTTATTGAGTTATTGTGTTTTCCATAAGTTACAAA
>VDFB02238013.1:0-23854 GCA_007258455.2 Sequoia sempervirens | reverse complement strand
TTTTAGATATGAAAATGATAACTCATTTTTCACTTTTGATATTGCAATAATAACTCTTTTATCAACTTGCAAGCATTTAAGCACCGCTATTAGGTTTGGAATTATAGTGGTAGGAAAGGTTAATTTTTTATTTTTCATTCAATGCAAATCCCTTCATCAATTCACTACTTCCCAAAAAATCATTTAATGATTCCCTATAAGTATGTGTTTCCAATTAAATTTCACTAATTTATGCCAAATCCTAGCTAACTGCAGCCCGCTATATGTTAAAAAAATATGCATAAATTGAAATTTAGCAATAGACAACTTAATCACCAAATTTAAATCTAAATTTAGAAACATTAGTTACCACCCTTCCAATTAAATTTTATGGAAACTATTAAAATTTGTCCTAACTATCTCAACTTGATAGTGCTACACTTCATTAATGGATCAAAAAGGCCATGATTACCTTGAAACACAATAACATTATTTTGCATTAAATTTGGACACCCTACTCAGCACGTATTATCTCTTCAACTAACTCAAGTGATGATGTGTATTGCCTTGCCGACTTCATTCTCATGTATAGTCTGCACACATAACACCTCCATAATTACTACGACTCTTTTAAACAATTTGAAATGACCACCATTAATTTTGAAATCTCCAACTTGCTTGATTCGCAATCTCCGTACTGCTTGAATTTGAAGCAACTTTCACTACATATGTGTAAAGAATTAATTTGATTTAACCTTTAACCCTGAAGATTATTATCCAGCTACCACCTCACATATGATTTCCCAAACAAAATTATTCTAGGAAACTATGTACCACAACTTCCTTACGACTCTATAAATTCATGCATTTCTTCTTGAATTCTCCACACTTCTCTTTTTTATATATATATTTGATTTATTCTATGTCTTTGCATTTTCTTCTTAGTCATAGATACTCCTATTTTCTTAGGTTGTTCTTGCAGAATTTTTTTTTTCTTAGGGAGTATCACACCACAAAGGCTTGAAAAGGTCTTCGTAATTAGGACTTCCAGTTTCATTGTACCAAACTTATTTGTAGTCCTTGGGGAAAGATATGTTGCATCCAGCCGCTACTTTCACTTTTACTCTAACATTGCTTCTCACTTTGTAGCATCGCTTCTAGATATTGGGTTACCTATTGAAGACGTTCGCACAATTTCCAACTTAATAGTGAAGCCTGCATTCTTGGAGAATCTGGATACCATTTTAGTTGTTGCACATCTGAACATCGGGATTCCCTCCATGGATGATATTCCTTAGTTTCTAAAACACAGCGAAGTGGTTCCACTTCGACCTTTTCTTATTGATCTCCATATCCAAGACTTTGAAACTCATCGGGAAATCACCTACATAGGGTATTTGGCCCTGATAGAAGAGGCATCCCAAATCAACTGAATGGCTACTATCGTCCACAACCTTGCTCACTTTCTTTTTTGAATCTCTCCTTTTTTTATTTTTTGAATGAGGATTTTGATATTTTATGTATATACGTGATATACCCACACATATATAGTATCTTTTAAAAGCATTTTCTACTATGTATGGTTTTATTGTTTCTCTTTTTAAGTTCATTTCATAAAATGTTTAAATTTCATTCTCATGCATAAGATAAATTTAAGAAAAATTTGCTAATGAGGAGGCCAAGAAAAATAAAAAGAAAACCCAAAAGAAAGAAAGAAAGGAAAAAAAACTACAAAACTAAACTAAAATAACCCTAACTACTCTAACACTAACATCACAAAAGATTAACTCTAATAAAATAATTTATTTCAATTTCTATAGCTATTTCCTTTACAATTTTAGTATGAATCACAACATATTTGTCCTTAAATTCTCTTATCAAAATTTTTGATATCCCACTATAACAATGGAATATCTTAAATTGTTTGTGTTTAAACATCTTAAATTTGAAAGTGTACTTACCCAAAATTTGGCTCAAATGTATGAAAATGATCTCATTAGAGACTGATTGCACACATTTCATCTGATGTGGCAATATTGTACCTTCTCCTAGCCCTGGTCCATTTCCATGAATGACTATGCTCATCTCTTTGTTTCCTTCTCTTCTGAGCTCTCATCCCTCCTCTATCCCTATCTTCACTTTGCATTTTGTTAATAGACCAAGATATATCACTATTTATATCATTATCGTAAAGAGAAAAGTAAAAACTTGATATTTCATCTTGTATAAATCAGGAAATGTCTTTTATAGCTGGTGAATTTCTAGCTTGAAGCATGATACACCTATCTCCCACTCAATCTTTCCGCTTCCATTCCATTATCCACATTTTCCATGTCTATAGGGACTGACGACTCATCCATGTCATTTCCAGTGTAGGAGCACCTTTGCAATCATGTAAATTATTGTAAAGTGATCAATTTGATGCCTTGACCTTGTAATAAGGTTAAATAAGTTATTTTGTACACTCTTAGGTCATTGTAAGGTTACTTGGTGTTTATTTGGTCCAAAAAGTGCAACAAATTGTAAAAAATGTAAAGTTGTCAACAAAATTTGCAAAATTGTAAAAGTTGTACAAAAAGCAACATTACGAATATGAAGGGTCACCTTGGTTTTGGCATTGATAGGTGGTTAGGAGGTAGTTAGAAGTTTAAGATCTAGTTGGAATTCCTTTAAAAATGCTTGTGTACATTGTATTTGGTGTAGGTGATTGAATTTTGGAATCAAATGATGGAAAAACTCAGATTTTATGCATATTTCCAGAAAATTCACTATTTCCAAGCTTATGTACAATTTGTATAGACTTAGAAACATGTAAGATTGGTTGTGAATATGGATGTTTTCAATCACCTTCCCTATGGTACAAGTTTCATGAAATTTTGTTTTCATTTGAAGAAGTTATAGTATTTTTTGTGAATACAATCAAACCCTATGTTAGGGTAATTAGTGAATGAAAAAATTGTATTTCTCTTTTATTATTTAGTGGAATTCCTTGATTTTTGGTGACAATAATATTAAATACATGATCTTATATATTCCATGGGATTTGGGACAAAAGGGGAGGATTTAGGTGTGAAAAAGATTAAAGCTTTGGCTGTAGTTTCTATGAGACAGTCTGAACAAAGTTTCAAGGTGGCTAGAGTCTAGAGTTTATAAAATTCCCTTAGTAGTGGAATTTTGATGGAATAATAAGCTTGTGTAGGCCAAATATGGAGTGTTCCAAGTGTTCGTTGGATGGAAATGAGACTGGATACCAAAGGATCAATAAGCCTTATGTGTCATTGGCCTAATTAGGCCTAGTTTAGTCTGAGACGGTTAGTTTTAATTCTTTTATTCCAAAGGACCTGATGTCCATTTTGTAATACATTCAAAACCAGGTTAATAGGTGCCTAAATGTGTGATTTTTTTGGAGTTTTAGTATATATTTTGAGAGTAACTTCTGATAGTCCCCTATGGATGGCTGCAAGCAATGACAGTAGCTTGATAAAGAATTGACCTTAGAAATGTGTAATTTGTGTCTTGAGGGTTATGGATGGCCAAAACATGTTATGGTAACCCTATGGAGATTGAATTGAGGCTTGGAACCATTGTGTATGCATTAGAACATAAAATGGGCATTGAGTGACATTATTACTCATAAGGGTAGTCATAAAGAATTAATGGAATATGAAAGGGGAGATTAATGTAATGGTTTGTTTTGTTGAATTTAAGGTTCATGATGGATGGTAAAGACAATGTTGGCCATGTTTGAATCAGGTTTAATGAGAAAGTCTTATTTTTTCTTAATAAGTCAATGCATTGAAGGGTGTACTAATGAAGGTTTTTGAATCCTTGTAACATGAATTAAGGTTTGTACTTGTGAAGGCCTAGATAGGATAAACTCATGTGAATGAAGGTGTTTTGATGGATATAATGAACATTTGGAACTTTGAATGAAAATTGAAGTGTTTGAATTAAGTGATTGCGAGGGGTAAGTTGAATGGATAATCCAAAGGATGTTTGAGTTTGCTAATGAGACTAAGTTTGGTTGTGTTTTTTCTTTTGTACTACATCAGTTTCCTCATTTATGATGAAAAATCTCTAAATCTTGACATTCTCTCCTATTTCCCTACAAAGTGTTAAAACTCTCTTTATAATAATCATAGTTTTCTAATTATTTTGATTCATTAGTTATTTTTTTAATATTTCTAACTCCACTAGGGAAAAAAAAAATTCTCGTTAACTATCCCTTTCTTTTAGCAGTTAAAACTTCTTTTGTTAATGAAATTTCTCCACTTATGGCCAAACTTACCCTAGTTAAAAAAACTTCACACTCAAGTTAACCGTGGTTAGTTTTATCACGAATTCTACAGTTGGTGACTCTACCAAAAGTAAACAAACTCAAAGGACACAATTTTTGATTCAATATTTTACAAAGTTTTCCAACTTCCATAATGAAAACCAGCTTGCTTTTAATTTATCACTCACAAGCTTCTTTCCATACTCAAAATTGACATTTCAAAGCACAATTCTCCAATTCTAGAGGATGAAACCTAGGATATTTAAAGAAAATCCCTAGCACCAGTTCCTATTGATGATGGTTTTAGTCGCAGTAAACAGGTTGAATAAAATATCCATAGACAAGACCGTGAAGAGCCTATCCTTCTTGAAAGATATGGAACAAAGACAACCTAAAGGGAAATTCTCATTATAGAACAAAGATCGACTTTCATTCAATCCCAAGTCTTCTGATAACTAGGTCATGGTTGCACTAGGGTTCATCTCAGGTAATGATGTAATATTCTATTAATCTCAAAGGGATATGGTTGGTCTTTAAACATCTTAGATAACACCTAAATTGAAAAAATTAAGTCTAGACATCATGATATCAAAAATATTTATCATAACATTTCATGAAATATCACTTAATTCCTACTATTACTTAAGTAGATTTAGCATTAAGCATTCAATTACTTCATGGAAAATAAAATATTTTTAATAAGTTATTTCCATGCATTTAATTTCTCTCTATTTTTTGGAACATTTTCAAAATTTAAACATCTATTCTAAAACAAAGTATAAAAAATACTGAAAAATAAAATTTTCTCCTAGTTATTCTCCATGGATGCCCCAAAGAATTAATCAAAACAAAGAAAATTGCTTTATACTTCACCAGATTTCTTCACAACTACATATAAATTGGTGCAAGCTTTCAAAGAGAGGGTTTTGTTTATGGACATCGAGTAGGTTCTGTATGCACCCTTAAACGACGCAACATATAGTCTTGTTTGACCAAATGTACAAAAATAGCTACAAAAGATATTGAGATAGGTAGCTATCATAAAGGTCTGATATCAATTAACATCTACATGCATACAAATTTTTATGCTGGAATGGTTCAGAAAAGAGGAAAAAAGAACAAAACTTAAAGAATTTTATGCTCCTCCAACATCCACAAATTCTGAACTTAAATGAAAATTAAGCATCCTCTAGCCTTTTATAGATCACAAGGCTCAAATAGGATAAGACTACATGAGAGGAAATATAAGGGACCAATCTCATCAAGGCACATGGAAAATTGTGACCAATAGGAGAATTGTAATTGAAGTCAATGGAAGTCAACTCTAATTACTCATTGAAGCTCTTCGAGTTCTACTTTGTCATCTTCACCAGGAAAATAACTTGAATCAAGATAATGTGTAGGAGATTCCCATTCATTCAAAATGATGGAGTGGAATTTTTTCCCCCTACACATCGCTTGGCTCCAGTTCTGTCACTCTTGGGAATGGGCTCTCCCAAAATTTGGCATCTGCTTCCACCACATATGAAATACCAAGATCCCCAGCATTCTGGTGGACTCAAAGCCCTCTTCATTATCACATCCCAGAGTGATCGAACCGGTATGAAAAATTATTCCTTCCATGATTCAAGTTTGCTTGACAGTCCATACCCAATATTTGCATTACAATCGATATCTCTTGCAATCACAAATTCCAAATATTAAATCCCTTTTTTGAAAAAAAAAAACATTATAACATTTCATGTAAATAAAACCATTATTCCAATGTTAGTACAAAAATTCATAATTAACACACCTGTTACAAAAGCATATCATAAATCCTTAAACATATACTATATCACTGAGATCATTAGATAAATTAAAAAAATTAACATTTCATTTCACTTTGCAACTCAGTACCCACTTACTTTCCTGGACCTCGGTTATACTTCTAGAACTCCATTATACCAGACTCCTTACCGAACTGGAGTCTTTTGCTTGAACTTCACGTTACCTTGCACCTTTTCCATGTTTCTGGTACCTAGTATCTTGTTCACGAAACACTTACAACACAAAGTACTTTCTTATTATCAAAGATTTCTCTTCCTTTCTCTACTTTCGGTGATCTTTCAATTAGTTAGCTCCTTCCATAAGAGTTACATTTTTCACTTCGGTCCCCAAGTCTTTTCAGCCTTGGAGTGTGTTGTGAGACCACACAACACATTGGTCAACAATAATTCAATCACCTTTGAGTTTCCAATAACACATCCTAAAGAAGATGCCCCTATGAAGAACATTCCTTATTTTGCTTTACCTTTTTTTCTTGGTCTTTCTATTGAGGATCCTGAAATGTTCTTATTTGAGTTTGATGTGTTGTGCCACAGCTCTGATTATCAAGGTGATGTATAGAAGCTCAAATTGTTCTCGGGCACATTAAAGGATGCAGCCCTCCATTGGTTCATGAACCTCAAGAATATTAGGAGATGGGAAGTCATGAAGGAATTATTCTCGACCAAGTACCAAGTGTATTGTAAAATAAAAGAAGTTTGGGAAGAAATATTTTGTATGACACAAAAAGAAAACAAGTCCATGGAAGATTACCTTGAATGCTTCATGTTCAGTTTTCAATGATCACAACAATAAGGGCTAACTACTAATGCTATTAAAATTTTATTTCTTAGAGGAATAAGATATGATACTATGGAAGCATTAAATTTAATAGGTAAAGGGAACATCTCTAAAATGGACTTTGACGATATTTGTGACATTTGCAAGAATTATTCAAGGTCTTAGCACTCGGGAAGGAACTATCCAAGTAAGATGTAACCTGCAAGAGCCACAATATGAATCACAAAGCGTGAGATAGGTAATCTACTTGAATACCATAATACTAATTTGTTAAGTCATATGGGTAATTAGATAGACACTTTATATACACAAAGGAAACTAGAGGAGGCTAAAAAATCCTTAGTTGTATTTTGTCTTGTTTGTCGAAAGAGGCATAGTTGTGAAGAGTGTACATATAATAGAACAAAGATATCTTCTTTAGAGGAAGCAAGTAGCGACACTAATTTAAAACCCCTTCATGTAGGAATAACTGAGGTAGAATATACAAACAAACTCATTTATTTCATGGCCCAAAGAAAACCTTGGAAACCAAGAACAATGCCCCCAACTGTGATGTAGACCTAGAGGAAGAAAACTCAACCAATCAATCTCATTCAACAAAACTTATCCAATTCTTTCATGCCCATTAAATTAGGACTCTTTATCCTTCACAATATTCATGATTTCATATTACCAAACTGAGACTATGGCACAAACTACTTCAAGATTCTTAAAAAAAAATTAGATAGCCATCAATAAATTGGCCCCAAATCTTTCCTTCATCATAAACAACCCAAATTTATGTTCTTACAAAGTAGATTGTCACAAAACATCAATTAGGCTTATTTAGACCCTCCAAACAAAAAACTCAACATTCGAAAATACAAATATCCTTGAAAAGTAATCAAACAAGTTTAATTATATCTACATAACATGATTAAACTATTTCCCAAGCTTTATTTATGACATTTCATCAAACTTTCATACTGAACCATCCAAATTGGACTCCAAAATAGGGCTACTCTAAGACTATCTTATCAGGACAGTATACAAAGGTATTCAAAAACCTTTACTTTCACCAAAACTTTATTGAAGAGAGACCAAAAAATACCAAAAAACCATTTGAAAAGAATAATATTCATGAAAATACCTTACCATGATTCAAATCTCTCAAAAACCATACCGCAAACTATTATTTTCAAAATTATCACAAATTTCAGGCCTAGGGCTTATTGGATTTACTAACTCCAAACTAAAATTCACCCAACCAATACTTTGAAGAGACTTAATTAGATTTGAACAAGCTTAATAAACCATCAAAATTTCATTTTCATTTGTATTTTGCAAACCCTAGTGTTCAATCTTCTTAAAACTCTATTTTTTGGACTATAACACAATTTATAGATAGAAAATGCAATCTTACTCATTTTACCCTTAATATTTTTCTCCAAAGCCTTTAGAACACATAAATATATTTTCCAAAGGATTTCCTTACCAAAAATAAAGAAATTCCAACCTTAAAAATGTGAGAAACATAATTTTTCATGTCCCTGTTTACCCTAGGATAGGGTTTCACCAGTTTTCAAAGAATTACCCATATCTTGCTCAAATGGAACCCAAATTGCATGAAACAAAAAAAAAATGGAAGGTGATTAGATTATTTATCACTTACAAACAATTACTTATCATTTCCTACCTGTACTAAGCTATACACAACCAAGAAATAGTGAATTTCTGAAGAATTCTTCTTAAAAATAGAGCTTTCAATGATCTAGTTCACTTATTCAATCACCCACACGTTCAAAAGTGTCTACAAGGTCTTTAATAGGAATTTTAAACCTGAATTTTTAGTTTCCAACTACCTTCATCAAATAAAACTTCCTACAACTACTCCATGACCTTTCACCTTTCAATGTTGTCTTTGTTGCAACTTTTCAATTTTTGCAATTTGGGATAACTTTTGACATATTTTTACATTTTTATTTCAAAACATGACAAAATTATTTCCTAATGACTTTAACACATGAAAATGACTTAAATTACCCTTGATAAATGTTGGGATACCAAAAATTGATCAACCTTCAAGATGGAAACATGGTATTTCCAAGGTGCTCTTGCACCATACTCCCGGTCAAATGAAATTCAAGTCCACTTGAATGTGTAGTCATCAACAAATCTTCATCCTTTGTATGCTTTGCTTTTGATCCACCTTGAAACTAATCTCAATAACCTTCATCTTCACTTTTGGATTCATCTTGTACATGCCAACACTCTACTGCTTCATAATTTTCATCTCAACATCTATTCCTTCTCCTATCTATTGCACTATGATATACAAATGTTTCCTGGTCCAAAATAATAGCACAATAAAGAAAGAATACATTAACTTGATCACATTACCTCCATATTTTCTCATCTCTTTACAAATCTCCAAAAGCAACTCATTCTTGATGATCACTTCATCCACTCTTATCATCAACTCAAAGTCTTCTTCTTCTTAAATAAGGTCCTTTATCTCTATGATTCTTTCATCCTCATGCTTGGGAATATCTACAAAATCTTCTTCATCTAAGAATCCTTCTTTTGCATCCTCAAAGGCTTCTTTCTCTTTCATCTTCTTATGCCTTCTCCTTTTGATTATCTTCTGTATAAGCAATGAAACTTTCCTTTTGATCTTCAAGTGCCAACTTGTCATATGTCTGATCATCTGCTCCATCTTCATCATGGTCTCCTGGAACTCTTGTTCCCATCTTTTCATCTCTTGCTTCAACTCTTGCTTCAATGCTGCTATTTCTCGGTCCATCTTCTCTTGTCTCTTTTTCTTTTTCTTTCCTCTTCTACCTACAAATGCCTTCTCAATATCTCCATCTTCACAAGCAAGCTTCCTCCTTGCTTCAACTTCTCAACTTTTCTCTTCCTTCTCTCAACAACCACCAAGTTCTTCTTAACCTGCAAACAAGCACAAAAAAAAACCACAACCAACTCTAGCCCAATTCTTTTGCTAAGCTTTGATACCAATTTGATGTAGAGCTAGAGGAATAAAACTCAACCAATCAATCTCATTCAACAAAATTTATCCAATTCTTTCATGCCCATTCAATTAGGACTCTTTGTCCTTCACAAAATTCATGATTTCATATTACCAAACTAAGACTATGGCACAAAATACTTCAATATTCTTAAAAATACTTTAGACAACCATCAATAAATTGGCACCAAATCTTTCCTTCAGCATAAACATCCCAAATTTGTGTTCTTACAAAGTAGATTGTCACAAAACATCAATTAGGCCTATTTAGACCATCCAAATAACAAACTTAACATTTCCAAATCCAAATCTCCTTGCAAAGTCATCAAATAAGTGTAATTATATCTGCATAACATGATTAAACTATTTCCCAAGATTTATTTGTGACATTTCATCAACCATCCAAATTGGACTCTAAAATAGGGCTGCTCCAAGACTATCTTATCAGGACATTATACAAAGGTATTCAAAAACCTTTATTTTCACCAAACCTTTATTGAAGAGATACCAAAACATACCCAAACACCATTTGAAAACAATAATATTCATGAAAATATCTTACCATAATTGAAATCTCTCAAAAACCATACTACAAACTGTTATTTTCAAAATTATCACAAATTTTAGGCCTAGGGCTTATTGGATTTACTAACTCCAACCTAAAATTCGCCCAAACAATGCTTTGAAGAGACTTAATTAGATCTGAACAAGCTTAATAAACCATCAAAAGTTCATTTACATCTGTATTTTGCAAACCCTAGTGTTCAATCTTCTTAAAACTCTGTTTTATGGACTGTAACACAGTTTATAGACAAAAAATGCAATCCTACTCAGTTTACCCTTAATCTTTTGCCCCATATCCTTTAGAACACGAAAATATGTTTTCCAAAGGATTTCCTTATCGAAAATCAAGAAATTCCAACCTTAAAAAAGTGAGAAACATAATTTTTCATGTCCCTGTTTACCCTAGGACAAGGTTTCACCAGTTTTCAAAGAATTACCCATATCTTGCTCAAATGGAACCCAAATTGCATGAAACAAAAACCAAATGGAAGGTGATTGGATGCTTTATCACTTACAATCAATTATCCATCATTTCCTACCCATACTAATCCATAAACAACCAATAAATAGTGAGTTTCTGAAGAATTCTGCTTAAAAATAGAGCTTTCAATGATCTAGTTCACTTATTCTTTCACCCACATGTTCAAAAGTGTCTACAAGGCCTTTAATAGTAATTTTACACCTGAATTTTTAGTTTCCAACTACCTTCATTGAATAAAACTTCCTACAAATACTCCATGACCTTTCAACTTCCAATTGTTTCTTTGTTGCAACTTTTCAATTTTTGCAATTTGGGACAACTTTTGACATCTTTTACATTTTTATTTCAAAACATGAAATAATGACCTTCTAATGACTTTAACACATGAAAATGACTTAAATGACCCCTGAGAAATGTTGGAACACCAAAAATTGTTCAACCTTCAAGATGGAAACATGACATTTCCAAGGTGCTCTTGCACCAAATTGATTACCAAGCCACACCCAAAAATCCTTTTCAATATAATTCCTTCCCAAACCAACCCGGATGTTATGCAAGTTAGAAGCATGGTGAGCACCACCACCACCTTACCCACAATATCAGTCATTCTCTTTGTATCCACCTCCTCCAACAATAAACCCATATCATCAATCCCAACAGCTCTTGCCATCTGTATCGTCATCTAATCAACCCTCTAGTTTGACCCAACCACTAAAATCCACACAAATTCCTGCACAACCAATACCCAATCCAAACAATAAGGTGGCTCAACCAATCTATAATAATGAAGTGACAAGGTTCCTAACTTCTCCTATCAATGCATTGGATATTAATGGTGTACACCTAAGGTTAGGGAAGAACCTTCAAGGGCCAAATATTACAAAATTTGAGGACCATCCAGTTGAGCTAGAAGAGGAGCAACCAAAGCCTCCATTTCTAGATAGGTTATAAGAGTAACCAAAATAGAGGGAAACATCTCAACCTGATTTTGATTTTATGAATTAATTACAAAATTTTAGCATTAAAATTCCTTTATTGTAGGCTATTCAAGATGTTCTAGTGTACACTAAAGCAGTCAAGGAACTCTTTGGGAGGAAGCAATAGAAGAAGCAAGACCCCAAGACAATCCAAGTAATTGGAAAACTCGTAGAATTGATGTTGGGGAAAATCTTCATCCCTAAGTATGCAAATCCAGGAAGCCCAATGATTAAGGTATGTATTGGTGATGTAATCATTCCAAATACACTTGTGGATCTAAGAGTAGCTATAAATGTAATGAATAATGAGACTAAGGGGAGGTTGGCCCTTCAAGGACTTAGACCTACTCCAATGTTCTTGTAAAGGGTTGATCACTCCCTTGTAAAGCTAGAAGGTATGATAGAAGATATCATTATTTCTATTGAATCTTGGGAGTACCCAACAAATTTCATGATTTTGCAACCAAAAATTAAGCTGGGGTGATACCCCTTAATTTTAGAAAGACCTTGGTTAGTTTTTGCTAATTCTTTCATTAATTGTAGGTTTGGAAACATGGTGATTTCAAATGAGGAGAAAACGAAGCAGTTAATGTTGTACCCTCTAGCGCAACCATTGTTGGAAACCAAGGATCCTTTATGGATCGATAGCGACTTAGAGGAGTCATTACCTATTTTGACAATAGATCAAAGTAGGGAATTTGAAGATATTTTAGAAGACACTATTATTAATCATTTATTGTAAAATAATTATTTAGTTGATAATGTTCTTGAGACAATTATTTTTCCTATGGGCATAAGTGATAATTGCACATTTGGAAAATTTTCGTTAGTTAGTAGTTCATAGTCTATTCAACATTTTATCATTCTGCATCAATTATTGCCACATAGTTATATATACAATCTATTTTTGATAACTAGAAACTCTAACCCATCTTTGTCTAATTCACAACTACTTGTTGTAGATACCCCTGTACAGTCCCAAGTTACTAAAATCTTACATGGTAAAACACTTAACATCAATCTTGGTTTGAATTCCTCCCAATTAAAAGAACCAATTGAGATGTGTGCACATAAAGAAGCCAATTTTTGGGATTATCAAGACATGAGAGGTGTTCATCCTACTACCTGTACACACCATATCTATATAGAATGGATTATACATGTGCGACAACCCCAAAGAAATTTAAAACCAACCTTACGGGAAATAGTTAAGTAAGAACTTCAAAGGTTTCTTAATGTAGGATTTATCTACCCCATATCAAATAGCCAATGGGTGTCCCCACTTGTGGTAGTACCTAAAAAGAATCAAAAATGGTGAATATGTGTCAATTATAGGGCCCTTAACAAGGCCACTAAGAAATACCATTTCCCACTTCCATTCATTGACCAAGTTTTAGACACCCTAGCCGGGAAGAAGTTCTTTTCCTTGATGGATTTAGTGGGTATAACCAAATTTGTATTGCCCTAGAAGACTAGGACAAAACTACTTTTACCTACCCATGAGGAAAATTTTCCTACAATGTCTTACCTTTCAGATTGTGTAATGCACCTGGTACTTTCCAATGAGTTCTTTTAAGTATTTTGTTAATTTAATTCATTATTGTGTAGAAGTGTATATGGATGACTTTACTATTTATGGTGACACATATGATGAAGCTAATACAAATCTTGGAAATGTGGTTAAACAATGTATTGATACTAATATTTCTTTAAGTCATGAAAAATGTCATATCTTAATGACTGAAGGAATTGTTTTGGGTCACTATATTTCTCAAAAAGGAATTGAAGTGGACTTGAAAAAGATACAAATCATTCAAGACCTACCTATTCCTACTTTCCCAAAGGATGTACATAGTTTCCTAGGACATGTTGGTTATTACCTGAGGTTTATTTTAAATTTTAGTAGGATTGCCTCACCCCTCTTTGTGTTACTAGGGAAGATGTAGATTTTTCATAGACACCCGAGTGCTAGCAAGCCTTCGAGGAAATCAAAGGTAAGTTGATAACCATGCTTGTACTATGAGGACCCAATTGGGAAATGACATTTCATATACATACCGATGCATCAAATACGTCTATGGGAGCTATCCTCAAAAAAAAGGAAGACTCTCTCTTTTACTCTATTTACTATACTAGTAAGAATTTTACTGATGCTGAGGTAAACTATATTATCACTGAAAAGGAATTCTTGGCCGTAGTTTATGCAATAAATAAGTTTTGCCACTATATCACTAGATACAAAGTTTTTGTGCACATAGATTAGTATGTTATTAGATTTCTGATGAACAAACTAGTTGTTACATGGCGTGTAATCCAGTGGTTGCTTCTCTTGTAGGAATCTGACATTACCATTTGATAAATTAGGGTGAGAGAATGTAGTGGCTTATCTTCTCTCTAGACTATGACGTAATGATGAACCAGTTCCTGTGGATGATACTTTTCCAGATGAACACCTTTTTTCTATTTCTATAAAGAGTCCTTGGTTTGCTGATATGGAAAATTATTTGGTTACTTGCAAATTCCCACCTCATTTCTCTCCAAGGGAATGCCAAAATTTGGCTAGACTCAATGGTGATTATACATGGATCAATAGAATGCTCGTCCAACGTGGCCTTGAAAGCATCATGTGTTAGTGTGTTCCTACAAAAGATGTCTTTGACATACTTCATGCATTCCACATGGATCCTTATGGAGGACATTTTATTGCTCATAGAACTTCCCAGAAGGTCTTAACCATCGACTATTATTGGCCCACACTCCATAAGGACTATAAGTGTTATGTTCAACATTGTGATAAATGTCAACATATGGGTTGACCTACCCACTTTGATGAAATTCCTTTACACCCTTGGTTATCCATAGAACCATTTGAAAAATGGGGGTTAGATTTCGTAGGACCCATTAATCCTTCGGCTTATCATAATAAAGAATATATCTTGGTTTGTACAGGCTATATCACTAAAGGAGTAGAGGTAGTAGCCTTAAATCATGTTAGGGATACTAAGGTTCCTAACTTCTTTTATTCAAAAAAATTTACTAGGTTCGATGTGCCTTGAGAAATTGTCATGGACCAGGGAGCACAGTTTACCTTTAGCTTGATTGTTGCATTGGTATGAGAATATGAAATCAAGCATTGAAAATCCTCTCCATACCATCTGCAAGCCAATGGGAAAGTAGAAGTAACTAACCAATAATTGGAGAATATTATTACAAAGACCATAGCATTGCACAAGAAATAATAGGCAGAAAGACTTCCTAAAGTAGTTTGGACCTATCACACAAATTGGGAGACAACTACTAGACTAACACTGTATGAGCCCATCTATGGAAAGAAGGTTGTCTTTCCAATTAAATTTGAAGTTAAGACTCTGTATTTCTCTTCATCTTGGAATGATTCCTAGTGAAGCACAGAAAGAGAGACTTGCTTAGCTCCATTCTTAAGATAAAATGTGTTACGAGGCCCCTTTTCATGCATAAGTGGTGCAAAAGCAAAGAGAAAAGTGGCATGACCGTTTCATTTGGTTACGGACTTTCCAACCTATGGATTGGTCGTTACTTTATGCCTCTTGGTTATAGGACTTCAAAAGGAAGTTCCATACTCACTTGCTTGGTGCTTATGAAATTCAGACCATGTATGACAATGGTGCTAGTAGACTATGTACTGTGGATTTTGAACGCATGACTCTTCTGGTTAATGGGCATCATTTGAAACTTTACAAATGAACCCTTTCAAAGGAAACATTTACTTGTACCATGATGGATGAATTGACTCTTGTTCCTCTCACACCCTTCGAATAAGAATGTATGTATGTGAAAAAAAAAAGAAAAAAAAAAGAGAAAAAGAAGAAAAAAAAAGAGAAAAAAATGAAAAAAGAAAAAAGAAAAAATTGAAAAGAAGAGAGAAAAAATCGCAATAAACCTAGAGGTGAAAACTAGTTCTTTGGAACCTTTAGGTGATGATCATCTGAAAAATGGGATCCCAATAGTCTATCATTGTAAAAAATAAATAAATAAAAAACAATGAAAAATAAATAAATAAATACAAAATACAAAATAAAAAATGTCTTGTTGGACCTTGGTAGGAGGTAGCATTCTCTAGTTCACATCATGTCCCATGACAGGACGATGTTTCTTTGGCCCCCTGTCATCACCACTTGTCCTCCTCCACACACTTACTCTCCTTCCACCACCTTTTCACCCTTCCCCTCCACCCCTTCTCCATTCTTCATCTCCATTCCACTTTTCCCATTTTCTCGTGTCCCTTTTTGCCATGTGGACATTCATTCTTTCATTTTCCCCATCCTTTCGTTCAGTGGTTTTTGTCTTGTGAAATGATTGACACCTTTTCATTTCATTTTATTTTCCCGTGGGTCCCACTACCACTATTTCCCTTTACCTACCTTTCTCTCCATTTCACCTGTCAAGTCAGCTTCATATTTTCCTTTTTGCAGGTGCCCTTTCCTTTTCTACCCTGTATGTTGCCACTGTGGTCTCACATGTGGTGCCAGCTTGCGAATGTCACTTTGGCCACCTTTTCCATCACTCCATTTTTTATGCATTTGTTTTATCATCCTTGTCCTTTTTTTTCTTGTACCACCATCTCTCCTTTGTTCTGTCATTTCATGTCACATATGGCTTGATTTATTTTGATCTTCTTTTGCACACATGTGCTATACTAATTCCATATCTTCTCCACTGGTATCGCCAGCCTAACATATCTCCATGAATTTTCTACAATTGTTGCTCATTGGTTCGGCTACCTCAGACCTTTGATTCTTGACATCACTTGTTGCCAGTTTTTGATGCCTCTGATGTCCTCTTGATGGTAACATTTCCAAAGATTTTTATGATTTTATTTTTGTATTAATTTTCTTTTATATTTTGTATTTATTATGGAAACCCTGAGGATGGTGACATATGCTAAGCTAGGGGGGTGTGGGTGTGCCAAGTCATGATTACCCTCATGTCATAAAAAACTTACCTTGTTATGATAAATGCTTTGTTTTTTTCTATTGAGTCCATATTATGTGAAGTACAACCTTGATCTTTCACTGGACTCACTACATTTCACTGCTACTAATATTTTTATTTCGACTCCTACTAACTTTCATCAGAATGGGAGGTGGTATCCATAAACACTTGGATCCAAGGGATATGTAGCATGTGAAAGTCAACCCAACAGTGTATCAAGTTTTTGAAAATGTGGGTTGGCATGTTTTTTTCAACGACTGTGTGGGCATAAGGATGTAGTCGCATTTGAATTCTCCATGGCCTTTAGCAGTGCAAGAAACTCCATAGAAGTAAGAGGGATTTCCTTGTCAATTAACCCACAGGTTGTAGCTGAGGTAACAAGGTTACCTGAGATAGGAGAAGAGTATTTTCCATCAATAGTAAATAGGACCATAGAGCTTCAAGTGCAATCCCAACGGTTCTTGTGTAAAGGAAAAAAGTTATAGTCAACTCCTAAGTAGGGCACTCTACGAACCTCACTTCTTGTGCATTGGGTTGTTGTAGCTAAAATTGTAACTCAGTAAGTCATGGGAGAAGGAAGGTATGTTTACATCTTTTCCCACCATTTTATATTGCTATCTCATTGATGCCACAATGATCTAGTTAACCTTCCACGTTATCTTTTTAAATCCATTAAGAGAATGAGTTTGGATGTACAAAAGGGCCACCATAATTTTGTAGCACACCATGGTCTAATAAAACTACCTGTCATGCAAGGTTTAGCTCAAATAGTGCCTTTGGTTAGTTGGGTGGTGTTCTCAAAAGAAGACACTCCCTCTAAGTCTTCAGCCCCAAAAAATAAACCTATGACCCATGAAACTTAGGGTAGTAGTGAAACCTATAAAGACCAAGATGCATTTGATGAAAAACTATGGCAGTTAGAACAAGATACCAAAACCTATGGAAGTGAAAACCCTAGTGAGGAATTTGAGGGTTCAAAGCCAAAAAAGTCGATACGTGGTAGTAATGATGCAAAAGTTAAATTGGGATTTCGTACTAGCACTAGTACATAAACAACAATATGTGATTGAAAAAACTACTGAAAACTGCTTATAAATGACTGAACATGGTTGTGTGACGAGTATTAGTTTATTTCTAGTCATTTATAATACGACCGAATTGATGAATAAACCATTTTTAGTCATTTTGTTGATTGATTTGGTCATTAATTTAGTTGCTAGATTGATCAATTTTTTCATTGATTTATTTATCTGAGTGATCAACTTGCTCATTAATTTAGTTGTCTGATTGATCAATTTGGTCATTGATGTAGTCACTAATTTGATTGATTTGGTAGTGTGTAATTTAGTTATTAATTTAGTCATTGGTTATTTTAAGCTGGTCACTTATTCAGTCATTTTTAAATTCATTGGTATATTTTGTTGTTAATTTAGTCATTGATTGATGTTGACTGGTCACTTATTTAGTCAATTTTATTCATTGATTTTCGTCCATTGGTAGTGTACATAGTCATTAATTTTAATTGTCATTTTGATCAATTTGGTAGTTTATTTAATTGTTTTTGTTCACTGATTTTTGTCAACTGGTGGGTATATTGATACATTGTTTATTAATTGCATAATCATTAGATTTAGTCATATTTATTCACTGATTTCTATTAGTCGGTAGTATATTTAGCCAATTGGTAGTTTATTTAATTAATTATGTTCACTGATTTCTTCCTATAAGTGTTGGAAATGAGAAAATGCTTTAATTGATGTTTAAACATATAAAAACACATAAAAACATTATCAATCATTCATTTGCACATATGAAATGACTATTAAGAGGGTAAAATACTAAAAATTTGTTGAGAAAACCTATTCTTATAGTAGATACAAGATATAAATGTGTCTTTGCTTTGAAAAATGTATTGTTACAAAGTGTGTTTCTTAATGCTGTGACTGAGAATATTGAGTTACAATTCATTTTTTGGTTATGCAATATATTACAATTTTGATGACAATTCTATGTTTCAACTTATTTGCAATTACACATACATGTATGTTGCACTCTCTGCAACTTTTCTTCTCTACACCTCTTTATCTGCTTTGTATTTACTTATTTTTCTGCACCCATGTTCTCTGTGTCTACTACTTACATAGCAACATATTCCCTCTTCTATAATGCACCAGTTTGGATGAGTGGAACCCAAACAAAAAAAGAAAAGCATAATCAAGGGGTTTTACATTACAGGTGCAGTAAGATAGAACATTCTCTATTCTACTCTTAGAATGTACACCCAAATTATATTTTCTAGTTCTTTTTTGGGTTCAATCTATTTAGGCTCAATACATTCTTTGTCTACAACTTCACTCTCCACACTCTGCTACTGCTAACCCTTCTTTTTCTCTTCCACACTTATGACTAACACTCTATGATTTTTTTCAAATATTTTAGTGGCCATTGTGTGAAGGTCCCTTGTTTCTCTTTTAGATGGATAACTCCATCTATTTTGTCTAGATGAGGAAGGGGCATGTTACTTGAGACCTATAAAATGCATACATTTGCATCTCATGTTCCTTTTAATTTGACTCCATGTACAATAGATAGTGAGTGAATCTGCCCAATACCTGCAATAGTGCCATCATGTGGATCCAACACCTCAACTATATCCCCTTCTTGGAGTTTATCAATAAATTTCTACAAAAACAAACAAATACACATTATATTGAGATATAGAACACACATTATATTGTTTTTGACAACTATATGGAATGTCTTATGTCTTGGAACAAATCAGTTTTTGTATGTGCTTTTATAAAACACTCTATTACAACTAAGCTCTAAGCTTCCATATGTAAGTTATATGTTCTCCCTTAATTCCATAATCTATGTATACTAGATAATTACACTTCATTACTATTCTAACTAGCTTCTATCAAATAGGTAATGATTACCCTTATTTACATAATAAAACAACCATTACTTACTTGAATAATACTTACTTGCATGTGGTTTTATAGAACTCACCTTGAGTCTAGCACAACTACCACTATGAATATCATCAAGGAAAAATTTAGTGGTGAATCTTTTCCAATTGGCGAATAATTGAAATTGGGACCTCCAAAAATGACGAATAGTACAAGCTAAAAAGGACGTTGAATTGCCAGGTTTTTACAAAAAAATAATTTTGTCCCGATTAATTCGCCTATTTAAACGATGCGTCATTGGAACTAATTCACTAGTAGTGTATACTATAATTACAAATATTAATTATATTCGCCAGTAATATTATATTCCTACCATTAATTTTGGGGCAATATCGCCACTAATAATAAATTACCATTTAATTTTGGGGATTTTATTTATTGCCATCAATTAGCTTTTTAATCAGATGGTTGTAGGTTGATTCCATGACCTAATATGCATGTGCCTTTTAAAAGTCTTGTGAGGCCTAGAATTTTTTTTGGTCCACATGATTAAATCTAATCATGTGGCTCAAAACAAATTTCGGGCCTCAACAAGCCTTTTAAAAGGAACATGTGTATTAGGTCGTGGAATTAACCTGCAACCATCCGATTAAAAAGCTAATCGATGGTAACATTTTCAATTTTCATTTAGCCTTTATTTTAAAGTGATATTTAAAAAAAAAACTTAATCTATGTATGCTCAAATGCATTTTCGATAGTGAATTTATGCTTGGTGGCAAGGGGCTCTGCCCCTCGACCCCGCCTATATCACGATAGGAGCGTGTCAAGCCTGTTGTCCTTGGAACCCACGATGGGGAATTTCCCCCTCAACCCCCACAAGGGGGATGTTCCCCCTTGACCCACACAAGGTGTGTTGCCCCTTGACCTCGCCGGTGGCTGTCGCCCCTGTGCCCCTACTTCAATATTACAAAAAACAAAAAGAATATGGGGGAGCAACACCGACCAACTATGAAAATTTTTAAAGGAGAGATTCACCATTTAATTAATCTTTTTAGTGATTATTCACTAGGATTTTCCATTGTGATTATTATTTTTACTAATTATTCATTAAGATTCACCAAGATTTTATAATTTTTTTTAATAACATGTGCATAGATTCACCAAGAAAATTAATAATTTTTTTCAAATAAAAGGAAATATTTTCCAAGATTTTACACCTTTGCCAAGGGGGGGTTTCTTAAAGTTATCCCTGAATATCATGTGCATGCTCATTGAGTTCATCATCATAGCCACTATCAACATCATTGTAGACATTGAGTTGTACAACTTTACATAGAGTTCTATTGATAGGGCCTTTTTCTTTTTGTCCTTTCATATAATTTCCCTGCATCATGTGGTTTAATCATCATGCAAAAATTAATATAAGTAGAGAATGTAAAAGCTATCAATTTTTGTCCAAAAGAACATTTTAAGCATGAAAAATGACAAAACATTGGGACAGATAAATGACAACTATTATATTAATTACCTCAACTTTAGGACAACTACGATGACTGTGTTGCACATTCTTGTCCACTTCATCACTATCAATATCAGCATCTCTATTGACACCATGAAGGCATTTTTTTTTTCCTATTGCTTTGATAAAATTGCTTTGCATGTGGTTTAACCATCGCAAAAAAGGAAATACAAACCATTCAATAGTCAAGTAAAGAATGCAAGCAATAAATTTGTCCAAAAGAACATTTTCTAGATCACTCCAACAATAAAGAAACCAGGTTGGATTCTCCTATGCTTAGATTTCAATAATCTACATATTAAGAGGCGTTTGTATATAGAACTACCAAACAAGAAGAAATGAGATCAATAGAGCCTCTACCTCATCTAAATCCATGGATTTATTATGCTCATTCCATGTAGAACTATAGGTTAATGGATTCAACCAGCTGTGTAACTTGTTGACTGAGACTAAATATGCAATTCATTACCTTTTGGTACCCTAGTTCATTTGAGCTGACATGATAGGAACATATTGGGCATTGGACAAATGGCTGGGAAATCTCTGTTGATGAACTAGATTTCAACTTCATCCTACTCTTAGATTAACTAGCATCTAGTGCTGCCATATAATTGACAATATCTTCTGCACCTGCTTCTCTATTATTTTTTTCCACCTAAAATACAATGTCAATTTCAATATATAGTCATTTCAATAAAAAATTGTGTAAACAAAGATTTTGGCTTCCTAATCCTTTCTAGCACTTCTAGTGTTTTTCACCTAAAAGGAGAAAGAAGGGCCAAAATGGGAAATGTTACATTCAAATTCAATGCAATATGGATGTAATATGCCTAGATGAAATGATCCAAATACAAAAAACTAAAGAAAGATATTGATTATTTTATGAAAACTAAAGAAATGCAAGTTGTTTGAACACACATTATGAAATGCAAAATATCTAGAAATAAAAGAAAACTATAACAAAATTTGATGAAAGTAGAAGTGTACACTAGAGAACTTGATGGAGACTGGAAATGACATCTAGAATGCTACTGATACTAAAAATTTAGCCTACAGGGACTCATTCACCATTTTGGGCAAATTAGTCCTACTTCAAAGAAACTATCCCAAAACCTGTTTCAGACAAATGGGTATCCAAAACTGCAAAGAACACTTTTTAGGCCTAGAAATGGGACTCATTCACCATTGATGGCGAATGAGTCCACTGTTGAATTTCAAAAAATTCAAAAGAGGAAACAAGAGCCCTCGGTCTGCACTTCAGTTCTTGACAGGTGTCTGCCTCTGAAAGTTTGATTTCTAAACTTGAAAATTACTTTTTGTTGATATTTTGACTTGTTCAACAAGGGGGTGTCTTCAAAAAATTTGCAACTTTATCTTTAATGATTACCAAGCTTCCAAGATGCCTAAATCTGCAAACACACAAGAGAAGAAGGAAAAATGTTGAATGTTAGAGCATGGGGGTTTGCCTTGGTCAAACCCCTTTGTAGGTAATTAAACCAAAATGATGAAGGAATGTAATGAAGAATTAAACAATGGATGCAATACCTTGCCATGATATTTTATCTTGAAGTGCTATAGAAAAACATGAAGAATCTACCCTTGAATGTCCTTGAAAGTTATCTTGATGACTTAGAATTTGTAAAAACCCTAACTTGTTTGACTTGAAGGAGAAGATAGATGATGAATTAATGATAAGAGATGTGTGTATGAGTTAAGAGATGTAAATTAGGGTTTAGAAACTTGATTTTATAGGAAACCCACCTTATTAGCCCATAAATTGGATCCCTAAGGCCGACATGAAGAAAAAAAAAACTTAAATTCCAAAATTTCCTACTCAAAAGTCAAAAATAGCCCAAATGGGACTCATTCGCCACCTTGGGAAAATTAGTCCCAAAGGGGCCCATTTTACAGCTAGGATGCTAGGAATTAAGGAAATAAGATTTATATGATGACTTTTTTGGGTATTACATCAGATATTACCTCAGGATACACAATATGGGGTAATAGGGGCCTATTAGTGATGATGTAAAGGTCAATTAGGGATTGGGACACATAATTCAATGTGAAAGTGTGATTAAATACACTTTACAACACTAAAATGAGGTGCACTTAGCCTAGAAAGGCACAAAATCCAATGTGAATGTGAAAAACACATTACAACAATAGGTTAAAGTAAAATTTAGTTTACAAGCCTTCTAGATCAATGTGATAATGCATTTAAATACATTATATAATATTGAATTAAGGAAAAGATAGGTTTATTAAGTCTAGAGGTGTGAAAGTCTTTTACAACACTTTACAACACCTTTACAAAACATCAATAAAAGCATGTTATTCAATTTTCAAGGATCCAAGACCTAGTGTGGATGTGAAAAACACCTCACAACACCAAATCAAGGCCTCATTAAGTCCAATTTATCATGAATTATTCCCTAAATCAAGCAAGTTTCCCCTTTTCTATGCCACAAATTGAAATAAATAACACAATGTAAATTGAACCAAAAATCCATACACTTATTGTAAATTTTTCCATTTTGGTGTGCAACCTACCTCAGCCAAAT
>VDFB02238012.1:0-11753 GCA_007258455.2 Sequoia sempervirens | reverse complement strand
GTTAATAAGTGATAATATCAATTTCCAGTTGAGAAACCTAGAAAAGACCAAAACCTTCTACATGAGTTCTTATGTGGTTTATATTTTGGCATGGTTCACCAAGTGCAGAGGACTGATTTGTAAAGGCGAAGTTGGAATTCGAAAGGATCAACTCAAATCATATGATTGTTACCCACAGCTCCAGTTACATTACAGGGACAATTTCAAGATAACAAATGATGCCTTCCTTATGTATATCACGCGAGTTCTTCAAGGAATGGTACAAAGGAGGCTATCTAAAGAAGCTATGGTGATGCTTGACAAGTTCGGATCTTGGTTTATCCAATTTCCGACATTTACTTATATAAGAATTCATGGATTCTCGGATGCTCCGTACAGACTTCCTCGGTATCCAACAGACAAAATTGTTATGCTTGAAGTTGCAAGGCAATTGGCATGTGTAGACTCTATTCAGGAGAAAAAGAACAAGCAAGGAGTGGATTTTCCGGTTGCAATTGGGAAAATGCTAGAAGTCTGCCCCTCATTACAATCAGCCAAAACAGCAAGGGTAGAGTTGCAATTTTATAAATTCAGCACTTATAATCCAAGGTCCGATTATGATCCATACCTGAGAGTTCATGGGAAGAAGTCCCTTCATGTTATGCAGATTGAAGATTATTGGTCTAACTTGGTGGACGAGTATGGGGTTAGGAAGAAGATTTGGTCCAGAATTCCAGTTGAACTTGTAAAAAGGTGTGACTTGTTCCCTATACCTGACCAAGTAAAAGACAATGGGGACTACATACATCCTCAATTTGAACAAGAAAAGGATAAGCCTATCCTATTGCCTAACTGGACACAACCTGAGTTGACCGATTTGAACATATTGATGAAGGATATTTTAGCATACTCAAGGGAATGGGTTGACAGTCAGATCAGCAGGTTGAGGAAAGAAGGAATTTCTCTTACTTATGCCACATTGAGCAATAAGGAAAGCCAGGATGAAGCAATTGGCGAAAGTCCTGATGAACTTTCGTATCCTAGCAAGAGGAAGGTGGTGAGTGAAAACCTTCACACGGAGGAAAAGGAATCAGCTGGCGGAGAATTGGAGAGTAAGAAACAAAAAGTGACTGAAAATCCATCATCTTCAAGTACTTTGTCAGTTGGAGTAATTGAAAAGGTATCCATTGTTGATATCGAGCCAAGCTATGAGCAAGAAATCCAGTTTCAAGAGTTAGAACAGTTAGATTCTCTCCAAGAACAAACCTTCATTGAGTGTTTGGAAGGGGATGATACTTTGATGATTGAAGGTGCAGGAGATACTGAGATCCTTGAGAACAATGAAGAGCTAGGAGATGAGGTAATTTCTGCTCTAAAAGGAATTAATGATGATGTTCAGTTAGAAGATGGGATGGAATTATCCACTGTCCCAGATTGGTTGACCGAAAGTTTGAAGAAGAAATCCAGACCACTGGATGAAGTTCAACCAGTTGAAAGCATGCAAGATTTCCTAGAGAGAATTGGCAAAGCTAAAACGCCAAAGAAGCCTAAGAAGTATTCTCAGATTACCAGGAATGATGCAGGATCCAGGATCTTACAGGTGGCAGTCCCGAAAATTGATAAGCCAAAAGATCAGATTACTCCTATGGATTACGAGGTTACAACGTTGGACATTGGGCCAACCACGATAGATCAGGATTTCCATGAGTTGGCAGACACTTCCAAAGCCATCAAGGAAAAGTTCGATAAAACAGAGGAGAAAAAGGAAAGGTTAGAGTTGGAAAATCTAAGGCTAATGGAGATCATTCAGCAGCTAACAGCCCCTTTGCGCCAAGAAAATGCAGCCTTTATTCCACCGTCATCTCTTACTCCGGAATCCGTTGATGTTCTTGAAGCTATGAGGATCACGAGTCAAGCAACCAAGAGTTGGGTGACCAATATTTCAAAACAGATGGAGCAATTCTTAGAGAAGTGCGCCCAAACTTATGACAGATCTGCCTTGCTTATAACTGAAGTTAGTCAAGTTGAGGACAATTGGGAAGATTTCCAGTACGTACAGGACAAAGTGATACCTCGTTTAAGGGTTCTAAAGGAAGTTTCCTTGCAAATATTGATCCAGGAAGGTGTTATCGAGGAAGGAGCCTCATATGATTTCAGCAGGTGGTATCATTCCTTATTGGCTAAGAAGAAGACATATGACGGAATGAAGGAAGAATGTGCTGCTATACGGAGCGCAGTTGAGAAAATTCAGTTCAAAATCCTCACTTCTCTTGAAGGATTGACAGGACAGGAGCATCATGATGCAAATGGCTTAGATTTAGAAGGACTAAAGAAAAGCGTGATGAACATTTACTTCAAGGAAGTGCAGGTTATTACAGAGAATCAGCTTGATGATATGTCTTCCCTTTTGACCTTCATGGATAACTTTCAGAAACAGGGGGATAGATGGGAAAGTACTTTCACTCAGTGCCTGGAAACCTTGGACGTGATCGGAGTGCAACTGGATTCTGTGCCGAGTATCTCAATGGAAGAACTTGATTCTGTGTTAGCTAAATTTCTTGCATTTGCAGCTAGGGAGCGATCCAAAGGGAATTGCATTCTGGATTCCCACTTGCTCGAATGATTTGCAGGGTGTCATCATTTTCCATACTCCAAGTGGCTTGTTCTGCTTGCGCCATGTGTCCTTTGAATTGGTTATGCTTTTTAGGGTTAGGGTTTATCAAATTTAATCTTGGCCATTGATCTCAAGTTTAATCTTGGCCGTTGCTTTGTAATTGGGGTGCCTATATAAACCCCACGCATTTCATTTATTCAAGGAGAGACTTATGAAATTGTTGCTACTATTGCTGTTTAAATAATAAGTGGATTCAGAGTTGAGCATTTGTTATTTTTATGAGCCCGCATGGTTTCATTGACTTCTTCAATAGAGTAAATTTGTTTCAAGTATTTTAGATGAATGAAAGATTGATAGTGTTGGAAACAGTGGAATTAGTTCATACCTTTTTCAATTGAATGATTTTCAATTTGATGTGTAAGGTTAGTCTGAACATTGAAATTGCTTGACTTGAATTCTATTACCTATATGCATTGATCGAATTGATGGTGGTATTGTGTAATAGGATATCTTTCGTAAACCCCTTGAAGATTGCACCGTCTTTGCCAGGTTGTAGTACTGTGCTTGGCGAAGCAAAGATTGGTTTAAATTTCACTATCCAGCATTTGTCTCTTAAGTTCGTAGGAGTAATTTTGCATAAATCTAGTTTCTTAACCCTCATCTCTTTTCCTTTGTTTTATTCCAAACCGAAAATCCCCAAAAACATAAGAGCATTCAACGACAAATCAATTCTAATTCCTACTTCGAATAACCTACTATCCAAGGGTCCCTTTGTGAAACCAGCATATCACATCATCCATTGAGCTTGTCCATCCCCCAAAACGGAACATTGGAATTACCGTATGACCTTTCTAGCAATCTTAGCATAAGAGGTAATTTTTCAAGAGAGGATAGAGCTGCCTTTGGGCATTCTTTTATTCTGGTGTTTGGTGTGTCACAAAACACACATCAACAATTCCCAAGCTCCCCTACGAGGTATCACAGAGGGAAGTAGACGTATATGCACAAACATCTTGAGCAAACCAAAGGACCCAAATGTGGAAAGATTTGGGACATACAAAGAAATTATGGACCAAATCCATAAGAAGAATGCAGAAGAGAGGTTCAAGAAGAACAAGGAACAGTTGCAGAAGCAATGGGGAATCTCACCAAAAGGGACAACACAACCCTCCTCTGCACCACTTCCAAAAACCAGCACACCAACAGCGAGGTCAAAAAGATTACATGGAGTAGCTAGTGCACAATTTGAGGGTCCCGCTTCATCCTTACAAACAATAACCACCCCAGAAGTGCAAGCAATATCGGAAACCCTGCTGCAGATGAGTGTGAAGAATAAAACTCACAAGGAAAGGGCTAAACAACCGGTGAAGCGAAAGATAATACAACTTTCTGGAGAAGACGAGGATGAAGAAGTTGAGGAGGTACAAAAGCCTCCACAGAAGGAGCAAACGGTGGAAATACATCAATTAGAGGCTCTAGAGGAACCACAACAAGCAATTGATGTCATGGCCACAACAAGCGCCATCATATATCATGGTATGTTACCGCAAGTCCTGACCATGTATGAATAAGTAGATGCGGACAATAAGGAAAGAATAATACAATGCCTAGTTAAGTACAAAAGGAAATTCAATAAAAGTTTAGAAGTAGTCAAAGGCTTTCTAAAGCCAATAATTGCTGCATTCCAAGAAAAGAGAGAAAAAGCCCTAAAAACAAAGGAGGAGATAGGAGAGAAGGCAATCTAGGAAGTAGGGTCGGACATCATAGTAGAGCAAGAGCAACTAGTGCAAGCCCAAGCTATAGAACTTCAGACAAAACAAAGGGTGGATACCAGTGTTCCACAAGGACGCATCCCCCCTAAAAAACCAGGTGTCTCCAAGATGGGGACATCCCCAAGACACGAGGACACCTGGGGACATCCCCTCGTTGTCCCTCGACTACCTCCAAGTTTCCTTCGCCCTTTCCCAAACGTTTCCTTAAAAGGGGGACATTTCTTCCTAGGAAATGCCAAAAGGGGCTTTTGGGACATCCCCGAGACTCCAGACATCCCTTGACACCTTAGGAAACTTGCAAAAGACTCCCTTGGCACAACATTGATTTTGATGATTTTTTTTTAAAACAAAGGAAAAAGGTCACTTCAAAGGGTTAACCCCTAACCCTAAGTCGACCCCAACCCCCAAGGCCTATCAAAAAAATTATAAGAGAGACATATTGTCTCAATCTTATTCACAAATCCATTGCTACAGTCTGAACTTGAAGAGGAAGAGTGAAATGAAAGTTTGAGTTTGAGGCTTTGAGCTGCAACTTGCAAGGAGACTTGACATGGAGCTTGGGGATGATTAGAGGCATGGGGCCATTAGCCAATGACTCATGATTCACGAGTCATTAGTATTACTATCAAGTATTTACTTTTTTGTTTTTGAAGTTTGAACTTTGAACATTGTTGATTGTAATTATGAATCATGATTATGAAAGTTTTAAAACTTCTAGTTCTCGTTCCAATGTCTATATTTTGATTTTCAGTGTTCACTATTAAGATTTAAAAACTACTACTAGTCAATGGAATCATTGCAATGTGTTTAAACTTTACTTATTCCTTAGGCTTCTACAATTATACATCTTTTTATAACTAATTTATCAAGTACTATATGTATTTCAGCACCACTCTCCCGCTGCCCCCCCAACACCGTCCTCCCACTGTCCCCAAACTTAGGCCCCCCGCCTCCACGTCCAGAAACTCCATGGAACCAATGGAAGAAGAACAAGCAAAAAAAGATAAAGTTCAAAAGGAGAACAAAATTAACTAAAAAGCTCCATGATTATATCTTGGAAGAAGAGAAAGCAAGGAAGTAGACGACACCTCCTCCAAAAAGTATCCAAACAGGCGGAGGCAATGACGGGGTCAAGAGGAAAACACTACAGAAGCCTCTACTTCTCACTCCCCCATACAGTCCATTAAAGATTTTTTGGCGCAACAAAAGCAACTGCAGCCAGCACCCACACCACAACTACTACAGTTGCCAATGATAGGATCCCAAGTAAACCTTTCCAATATCTCCCCATTACAAAAGCTACAATTAGGAGCTATATTCCATGCCACTGCCAGGGAGGAGATACAACATGTTAAAACTACAGAGAAATTACAAGAAGCAGTGAGTATACTGCAAAATTCAATTACCGCAACTACAAAGAGACACATCCCTCCCACTACCACAACAACTCAAGTAGTTGGTGGACAGCCTGCAAGAGGATCTCAAGGCACGAAAAGACAAAATAAGGCAGGAAGCACAAGAAGAAATGATGAAAAAGAAAACAAAAGAGGCCACAAAAAGATGTGCGACAACACAGAACCAATTGGAGGTACACATAAAGAATATGCTGGAGAGAAGTGAGTAAATGTGCTGTTCTAATTTTGTTCTCAAAGGGGTCTAACCTCATCAAGAACTCACAGCTTGTTTCATGGTCACAATGGAAGCATAAATAGTGTAGACGCCTCTCATACAAATTCAATTAAAGTTATGTTAATGATCCGCTGATTAAGACTCGGTTCCGGGGCCCGTCCTGCTCTAGATCCGGTTGGTCTGATTGTCTCGCCTACACTCTTTTGTGGTCTAGCCTCTGCCAACCTTAAGTAAGCAGACCTGCCAGATGAAAAATTTCTGATTCTTTTTTTTTTTACTTTTGTTTGATACAAAATATTAGAGAAAGCCTCCCAACCCTAAAATTATGTCCGCCATGAAGGTTTGCGTGGCTTTGAAGGTCTTAATTTGGGTCTTATTATGAATGCAAAAAGATGTACACCATGAAGGTTTGTGTGGTTTTGGAGGTCTTAATTTGAGCTTGGGGACGCTACCCTCAAACCCTGCGAGGGGCACTACCCCTTGACCCCGCTGGGGATGTTGCCCTTAGACCCCGCTGGGGATGTTGCCCCCAGACCCCCATGAGGGGCGCTGCCCCTTGACCCTGCTAGGGGCATTGCCCCCAGACCCCCACCAGAGGCACTGCCTCCAGACCCCATTTGGGGAATTGCCCCCAAACTCCCATTGAATTCTCATTTGATTTGCCATGTACTCTCCAAGTCCAAGTTTCCAAGTTTTCCATGAGTCTTCATCTATAATACCATCATCTAATTGGAAAAACTTCCCTAATGCTTACCGCTGTGACCTTTCACACATCGCCCCATCTCAAGATGGGACCCCTAATTTTGTCTGCTCCTACTTTGGCTTGGCTTCTCCTCTCACTGCCTCTTTCCTAATGTCCTATTCTTCTCGTGGGTTGTGTCCGCCATTGAGCTTTAAACGTAAAAATAATCACCAAGTCTAAAATTAGGGTTTCATCGCCTCCGTCACCCGTCGTATAAAGTGAGAAAATTGAAAATTGAACTTGATATTGTTGTTAGCAGACATCCAGCAGGCTTCCCGCCAAGTTTCATCAGAATCTGAGGTACTTACTATTTTTAGTAAGTGTGAAATTCAAGGCAATTTGTCAGCTATTTTGAGATTCCGATCATCACACTGCATTCAGAGTATGTCAGATTGCTTGCATGCCAAATTTGAGCGAAAACAGACGACTTACTATTTTTAGCAGTCTGGCTTCCGGCACAAATTTCAGGGTCCAGATGCAGAGGTTTTCTTTGCATGTCTGGATATTCCTTCTGGGTTTTTTGAGACCTTCGCGATGGTATAACATGCAAAGTCGAGACGCACTTCACTTTCGTGGATTCAAAATTCTTCCCGAGGCTATTTTTAGGTTTGCATGTCTATGCCTTTGCATGTCGCGATTCCTAATGGTTTTTTGGAGAGCTTCATGATGGTGTGACATGCAAAATGAGGATTCTCACCTTAGGAACTGCCATTTTGTAGTGTCCTCACCAGCCCCAGCCAGCCTTTAATCACTTGTTTCCATCGCACGTTAAACAAAGGACAACGCTTTTTTTCAAATCCAGATCTTTGATAATGCATGCTAAAAATTTTAGGGTTTCCAGCTTCGGAGCCTAAAAATAGGCATCAAAAGTCAAAATCTTCGAAAACCAATGTAAACCATCGCGATCAGCATCCTTCAAGCTATCTGATGGTGAAATTTCGAGTCAAACGAAGCACTTACTATTTATAGTAAGTCAAATTGGAAACGTGCTAAAAATAGTTAATCAGTTGCATGCGTCAGTGTCAGCCAACAGGTCACTTGGTGAGGAGCGCCTCATCCAAATTTCAACTCGATCGGAGCTTGGGAGCTATCAGAAACATGAGCTTACTATTTATAGTAAGTCACCTTCAGAAACAGGCTATAAATAGCAGGGTGACTAAAAGTGGCAGTGCCGACAAGTTGATAAAGTTGTGAAGAAGCTATGTTTGAAATTTCAGGTTGATCCGAGCTTCAGAGGCGCAAATTCAGAGAACTTACTATAAATAGCAGGGCACGTAAGCTGGCAAAGATGATGAAAATTTGTCTAAGTCTGAAGTCTTGTCCAGCAGGCATAGGGAAATGCGCCCATCTCAGCTAGAGGCATGAAAAATTTCTAAGTGTGAGTTTATCCTTCACACAGGGCAAAATGCGCCCAAGGCAGGAAAGTCAAACGAAAGTCAACGATTTTCATCCTGCTGCCAGGTCAAAATGCGCCCAAGAAGGAAGAAGGAAAAGTTGAAAAAGTTTCTAAGGCATAGAAATCCGCCTCACCCTTCAAAATGCACCCAAGATTGCAAGCTTATCCTGTAGCAGGGGTGAAATGCGCCCAAAGTCATGCATGTGAAGACGAAATTTGGAAGCTGAAGAGTCACTCTTGAGGCGTTGGAAAAGTTCATCCACTAGACACATCAAAATGCGCTCAAGGGGAGAGAAAGTCAACTAGGTCAAAGAATCTCGTCCTCCTCCATAGGCAAAATGCGCCCAAACTAGTGCATGTCAAGACAAAAAAGTGAAGTTGAAAGGTCATCCAGTGGACATGCTCAAATGCGCCCAAGTTTGGATGGTAAAAGATGAATAAAGGTGGTAAGTGGGGTAAGAAATATTGCCTAGACATGGTGAAAAGTGAGGCGTTATCCTCCTCTACATCAAGAATGCGCCTAAGGTGAACGTTGGGCGTGATTTTTTTTTAATTTTCTCCAAGAATGTTGGGCGCCTAAGGTGATTTTGAATATCTTGAGGGCATTGAAATACTTAGGTGTGTGGCGTGATTTTTCCCTTGTGCATGCTAGACGCCTAAAGGCTTGAAGGCGTTGGAATTTCCTAAGGCGTGGTATATGTTGGAAAATTCTCTAAGGCGTTGGGCTCTTGAATAAATATTTTCCAAGTGTGGAGTGAAATACAAATGAAGTAAGGCGTGCCGGGAATGTAAAATTTCTAAATAAAGTTGATCAAAAAAAAAATTCCTCTCCACTGGCAATAAAAAAATTTCTAAGACAAGTTCTCAAAATGCAAGAGATGATTTAAATATTTTCTAAGGCAAAATTATTTTTCCTTGGAAAATACGCCTAGAACCAAGATGATTAAATTTTCCGAAGCACGAGCAACTTTTCCCAGTGATGAAGTCAGAGACGATGATAATACAAGATGATTCAAATTTTTCAAGAAGTCAGAGCAACACAAAGTGATCGCAGGCGAAGTACGAATTTAAATGATGGAAATAATATATTTTTCTAAGGTTCAAAATTGAAAAATTAAATGAACCCGTTCGTTGGGTACCCATGGATTCGAGGCGTTCTGAAGAAAATTTGCTTCTGGGTACTGAACATTTGCGATGATGAACGGATTTCCAAGTCTTCTGAGCTTCGCCAACACTCTTTCAGTGAGGAATTTAACCAGTGCTCGAATTGTGAATTTTCCTAAGGGAGAATTTTAAATTTTCTAAGGCAAAAACGAATAAAATGTGTTTCAAAATGAATTTTCTTTGAACAATGAATCTGAAGTCAGTTGCCTAGATAATTTGGATTAAATTCTTCGAAGATGAATTTTCCAGAGCAGATGATGAAGTTAAAAATTCGAATTCAAGTGACAGAGCTCCGGCTGGTGGATTCAAAAATGGTGAATTTAAATTTAATTTTCGAAAGTAAAATCCAGAACGCCAGTCAAAGTCAAGTTTCTAGAAGAATAATATTCCCGACGACTGGAGACAAGTGTCAGAAACACCAGAGAGGGAAAATTCGAATTCTTGAAGTGGAGTAGTGGAGTTTAATTGCACTGGCTAAAATTAACTTCTTCTAGAATTCGAATTTTAGCTATAAAATGGAGAAGTTTTTCACTCATTTTCACAGCTGGAAGTCGAACTTGCTCTAAGGGTGAAGCAAAGTGTGAATTGCTGAGGCTTGAGAGAATTTGAATGTTGCTGAGTTGAGGAAGAAGACGCCTTGAGTTTGCTAAGAGCTGAAAGAGGTACGCCATTGCTGAAGTACAGAAGTATTTTGCTAGAGTCAAGGTACGCCATTGCTGAAGTAGAAGAGATACGGCCTTTGCTAGTGTTGAAGCTGAAGTCTGAAATTTGTTTAAGCTTAGTTGAAGTTGCCAATAAAAGAAGGGCGCCTTGAAGTAAAAGTACGAACTTGCTAAAGTGTGAGATTGCTGATTGCTGGTTTGAAGTGCAAAGTTAAGAAGTTTAAATTGCTGATTGCTGATAGTGAAGTGAAATCATCAGAGTTCACTTAGAAATCCGTTCTAAGTGTCGGAATTCGAATATATTCAAGAGAAGCTGAGGTTTGCAAACACGAGAATTATTGCAGCTTCTAGAATTCGACTGCAGCCCCTATCATGCCTCATTTTTATAAATTTAATTGCTGATGAATGTTTGTTATGTTGCAGATGGCTGAAGCAAGGACAACCGGAAAGGACAATGGTGCCTCAAGACAAGAAGCTCAGCAAAACGTTCATGCCAGAGTCGAAGTTCATTTCAAAACTGGGCAAGTTGACGGACACTAATTTGGGCTCTGTCAACCTGGAAACCTTCAAGAACAGGCTGTTTGGAATTGGAAGTCATCGGGCTTCGGTCACTTCGCACAACATCGTCCGTAGTGGACTATATGCAGCTGCTGGTTTTCCGCCAGCTATTCAGTGTTCGGAGCTGATAATGGAGTGCGCCAACTGCTACGAGAAGGAACACCAGTCGATCATGTCACCAGATGGCCAAGTGCTCGCCAATCTTACTCCGGCAGCCATTGGTGAGCTTCGAGATCGGTGCGCGAAACATGATCTAAAGTCAGGGGGCCGGAGGCCGGATGCGTATACGCTTTTGAATGGTGCATGGACTGAATTAACACTCAACGGATAGACACTCCGAAGCCATCTCGTGCGAAATTGCCAAAACAGATCATAGTGGAGGACCTGAAACAAGAGTACTGTGATCTTATCATGATGCTGAGCAGAGTTGGTGGTTGCCCACAGTCTTATATTTTCGAGCCTTGGATGTTTTATTACATCAACCTGGTGCTAGAGGGCAAGGATTATGTCAATTGGGCTGAGATGATCAGCGATAATATACATGAGCAGCTCCTGAGCTTGAGGAGGACTAAAACGTTTTACATGAGCTCCTATCTTGTCTACATGTTGGCACGAATGACAAGGTACAGAGGGATTTCTTATAAGGAACCCGTCGGTTGTGGCTCTCATCAATTCAAAATCCATGAGGCATGTACACAGTTGCACCTGTCGAGCACAACCCACTACAAACGTGTCAATGATTCATTCACCATGTACATCACGAGGCTGCTTCAGGAGCGGTTACACCACAGAATCTCTAGAAATGCACAGGAGCTGATTGAGAGGTATGGGTGCTGGTTTATTCAATTTCAGAGATTTTCATACATTAGGCTGCAAGGTTTTTCCTCGTATCCTTATAGGCTGCCTAAGTACCCAACAGATAGAATAATAATGCTAGAGATATCCAGACAGTTGCTAGCCTTTGATAAAATCCAAAAGAAGAAGAAGAAAGGGGGGATAGAGTTTCCAATTGTGATGGGCAACTCGGATGAGGTGTGTCCTTCGATACAGGCGGCTAGAGAAGCTGAGAATGAGCTTCAATTTTATCATTTCTCATATCATACAAGCCGACAGCATTATGACCCGCACCATAACATCAATTGGGTTCTGTCGGAGGAGTTCAAACATAAGGCCACCATTGAGGATTATTGGGCTGATTCGGTTGATGAAATTGAAGTAAGGAAGAGAATGTTCTCTC
>VDFB02238011.1:0-11731 GCA_007258455.2 Sequoia sempervirens | reverse complement strand
AAGCTAGAAGCTTGTCTACTCCCTTGTGTTATAAAATGGAATTCATGGCTTATTTGCAAGGGTCTGGTCTTTTGAATCTTTAGGTCCTAACCTTATAGAAATTACTGATATCAAAAAAATTATAATGCATAAGGCATATGCTCTCTTTTGTAAATCTTCTTGCAAATTGTGAATGAAATATCAAGCATATTTTGTTCATCTTCAAATACTTTGTTTGAATGCATGCTCTTATTTCTGCTTTGGTTCAAGGAATCAATTAGATGCTTAAGTGAGGTAAAGAATTTGTGAGGATTTATAAGGATCTGGTAAGAAGTGATTCCTTAAGTACAATGAGTTTTCATAATGTAAAGCCTTATGAAAATAGTCCAGAATTATCAGAGTTAAATACTTTCTATATAACTGATTGTAAGATGCATGACTCCATTGCCCAATTGATAAAGACACTAGTTAGTCTATTTTTCATGGTGTTTGTCATTTGAAGGCTAGTAATAGTATACCGTGATCATGGATTTAGGGTTAGAACACTATCTCTTAAAATTCACTTGCCAGGGCATGTGGGGTGTGAGAAATTTCCTTGTTCCTAGTGAATTGATAGTTAATTTCTTAAACATGAGCCAACCTTTGAGTGAATTATGCTCATTTACCCCTTCATAGGAACTGATGTGTGATTTGATATGTCATTTATTGAGATAGTCAAATGGAATGTTGTTAGGAACACCCTCCTAGGTCCCATAGAGCCTAAAGTGTAGAAGATTTTAGTCTTTGGCTGAATCTTGTCAATTGGCCATTCATTTTAAGGATCTTGAGTATAGGAGTTGGCTACTCTTTAGAGATTACTTAGGCGTACTGGAGAAAACACCAACACCACCCGAAGTGAGTGAAAAGGAAAAGAAAGATAAAGAGGTTGAGGAATTGATTACTCAAATCCCTCATATTTTTGTAGGGAATTTAGTCACAACCTATCCTAGAAAAATAGACCCATTCTTCCTCACACTAATTGTTGAGGGAAATTTTCTGAAAAAATGTATTATTGATTATGGAGCATCCAAAAATACAATGCTTGCCAAGATCATGGAGGAATTAGGACTAAAATTTGATAGTACCCATGGAAAATCCTATGCTATGGACTCAATGGAAGTCCTTCTAACTAGTGTAATTAATGTTCTTATAGATTAGCTTCTTATCCAGAGAAATATTTTAAGATGAGTGTAGTGGTAGTGGATATTTGGGCGCCCAATTATGGAATGTTTCTATCTAGAAAGTGGAGCACTTCCATGGGAGGTGGCATGTAGTGTGACATGTATTACGCTACTTTCCCTATTAATAGTAAGGATTTCCAAGTGGTTAGAGATCCAAATGTGCCACATATGCTAGAGCACACTCTTGAAGATGATGCAATTCTTTTTATAGATATCGATATTAGTGAGTTTAAGGTGGAAGAGCTACCAAGAGAATGTGATAGGCCACCTACAGGTATAGATCATGAATTTATAAGACTATCTAATAAGGATGGACTCTAGAAGATGTACTTTGACGGTGCAAGCTCTAAAGAAGGATCTAGTGTAGGAGTATTGTTGGTGTCACCTAGTGGCAATACATACAAGTTCTCTTTCACACGGTCCTTTGTATGCACAAACAATGTGGTAGAGTATGAAGCATTATTACTAGGATTGAGGTTGGCTAAAAAGCATGGAATAAGAAGTTAATTGTAATTGGTGACTCTGAGTTGGTGATAAATCAAGTAAGACCTAGATATGCATGCAAGAATACCAGATTGAAACAATATAGAAATGTTGTCTGGGATTCAATTGAGTAGTTTGATGCTTTTGGAATTGACTGGATGGAAAGAGTATAAAACAAAGTGGTAGAATTACTTCCAAACATTGCATTAAGACTAGATGATATAAATTTTTTAGGTATCTCTAAGGTTGAGGTATAAGGCCATCAATCCTCAAAAATATACATAATTGGTAAATATTCAATGATGATGAAGATATTATGAAATTTTTGAAATGTTGATGATTATGAAGGTCAAGAGATTGAATTTGGAGCATTTGTTGGAAATATAAATGGTAAGGATAGAGTCTTTGGGAATGAGGTCATTCAACTGAAGGAAAACAAAATCCGCAAGGGCCTTGTAGCATTAGAAAGGGTTTTTGATAGTCAATAAAAGAGCAAGGTTAAAACAACTACCACATATCCAGAGGACCTAGAAGAAGTGAATCTAGGGATTGAAAATTCCCCTAAAAAGGTATATGTAGGAAAGAAGATGAAACCAGAGATCAAGGAAATGTTGATTTCCTTATTGAGAAATACAAACATGTTTTTTCCTAGTCTTATGATGACTTGAAAGCATGTAGAGAGGAATTATTCCAACATGAAATCCTCTGAAAAAAGACATTGATCCTTTTAGGGAAAAGCAAAGACTGATTAATCCAAACTTAGCTCTGAAAATGCAAGAGGAATTGGTTAAGCTAAGGGATGGTGGCATCATCAAGCCTATTAGAAATTCCTCTTGGATGTCTAATTTGGTGCCAATCAAGAAGAAAAATGGTGATATAAGGTTATGTGTGGATTTTAGAAATTTGAACATATCATCATTAAAGGATAACTATCCACTGTCGAACATGGAAGCCATGTTGCATGAGGTAATTGGCTATGAGCTATTATCAATGATGGATGGTTTTTCTAGATACAACCAAGTGAAAATGAAGTAGTTTGAGTAGTATAATACTACATTCACAAATCCATGGGGAACCTATGTGTATGGCAGAATGCCATTTGGTTTAACCAATGCAAGTGCTACTTTCCAAAGGGATATGAATGTAGCCATTTTTAATTTTATTGACTTGTTCATGGCGATATAAAAGGATGACTTGATAGCTTACTTCAAGAAGTAATAAGAACATTGCATGCACATGGAGAATATATTCATTAGGGCCTTAGAATATGGGATCTCATTGAATTTGAAATTTTTTTTCCTTCGGGGTTACTTAAAGAAAAATTGTTGGGGCATATTGTGTCCAAACAGAAGTGGAATTGACCTTGAGAGGGTAGCAACCATAGACAATATTCCTCAACCAAAGAATGTTAAAGGAATTCAATCATTATTTTCCCAGATAAATTTCTTGAGGAGATTTGTAACCAATTTTGTAGAGATTACAAGACCTATCTCGAAGATGTTGAAAAGGGAGAAAATGTGGTTTGGAGTTAGGTGCTTATTCAAACATTTAAGAGCATAAAATAGGATATTAAGGAGGCCCCAATTTTAATGACTCCTGAATTTTCTAGACCATTACAAATCTTTTCATTTCCATTGTTTCATACTATTGTTGTTGTTTTGTTATAGAAGAATGAAGAAAGTTTTGAACAACCAATTACTTTCTTTAGCAAATCACTTCAAGCTACAGAGTTAAAATATGATTTAATGGAGAAGAAAGAATATGCACTTGGTAATGTTGTGATGAATTTCAAGACTTATTTAGTTGGAGCCATAGTCATTGCTTATATCCTAGCTATAGTTGTAAAGGATATCTTCACCCAATAGGAAGTCATGGGTAGAAGATGCAGGTGGATAAATAGAATTCGGGAATTTAATATTGACATCCAGATAACCAAATTGGTGAGAGGTTAGGGATTGGCTAAGTTAATGGCTAAAGCAAACCTATGCTAATCAAATAAATCTAGAGAATGATTCAAAAAGATCATGCATTTGTGATATGGAATGTTGTGATTGTGTGGACATAGAAAAAGTAACCCTTCTACTTTTTCTCATGTTCAAGCCCTCCTAGTGGAATTTGGCATGATTTTGCCTAGATTTAGTGTTGTAATATGGCTAACACATTCACATTAAGTCTTTGACCCTTGTGAATTATCATTAAGACTTCTAGGATGTCTTGTAAAAGTGTCAGAACTCCACTTTCACACTTTTCTACGATACACTTTCATTATAATTGACTTAAATAACCCCTTTTTATCACTTACCAAGTCTTATTTCATAGTGTTGTAAATATTTGTAACAAACTCTCATGCTTTTCTAGACTTTTCTTCATGAAATAAACCCTTTCTCATGTTTAAATGACCCTTTAATGCATTTTCTAGCCATACTTAAGTGTATTTTTGAGGATATTCCTGTTAGACCTTATTTAATGCACTTTAATTTTTGACACCCAGTAAATTTTCTTTGGTGGGACCAAGTCACCACCTCGGGCGACTTAGTCCCACTAGGCACAAAAATCAAAATAATTTTAATTTATTGGCAGTATTTTATTCTCTTACCCTTGAGGTCGGCCTGTGATGTGTTATTTTTGGGAAATAATAGAAAATAAAGTATAAATAAAGGGTTTTTCCTTTCATTTTAACCCCCATTCATTCACTCAAGCAATTCATCCATTCACTTAATCATTCCCAAGCATTTAAGCAATCTAAGCATAATCAAGTCATCCATTGGAGCACTTCATTGCATATCTTCAGATTTCTACATCAAGGGTCTGGTGAGTTCTTAACATTACGCTTTGTTTATTCAAATCATTCTCTTCTCATTTCATTTAATTTCATAGGGTTTGATTACCAAAGTTTGGTTTGACCAAGGCAAACCCCTATATTTTAACCCTTAACCCATTTCCCCTCTTTCCATGTGTGTTTGTAGGTTTTGTATGCAAATTCTTCAAAGAGAAAAGGTGTCAAAAAGGTTTTGCTAAGTCACCAAAGTGAACATATCCCTAATTGAAGCTCGAGACCTCTTTTTTAGCCCATTTTCTAAATTTAGATTCATCTATCAAAAGGAATTGTAGACCTAAAACTATAGAATCTTGTTCTGAAATTCCAGAAATTCCTAGGTGGACTAAGTCACCATCTATGCTGAATTATTCCCACTATTAGGCTTGAAAATTGACTTTTACATTTCTAAGTACCCATTTGGAAAATTCTCATTATGGCAAATTTTCCCTGAAACTGGACTAAGTCACCTAGCTTGGTGTAAGTGTCCTAGTCAACATTTCTAGTCAACTCTATAGGATTCCAAGGCCACTCTGCATCAGAAATCAAATTCCAAGGGAACCTCTCCAATTCTGTTTAATTCTTTCATCATTTACTTGCATTCTTAGGTGTTTTTGCATACATCACTATCTTTTCCAACACTTCACATTTCTTAGGTTTAGCATCAATAAATCATCTTTTCTTCTCTAGTTTATTACATTTAGACATCATAATTGTGCATGTACACCTACATCAAATCAATTTTAAAATGTGAACATTACAATTTGGCTGAAATCTTTCCTCCTTTTGGGTGAAAAACCCTAGAAGGACCACAAAGCATTCAGGTGCCATAATCTTTGTTTACAGATTGGTACAACAGTGTCATTTATTACTTGCAAAAAATGTAGTGCCCTAAAGGATTGACAAAAAATGATAAAAGAACTCTTAAGCTACATTCCATTAAATATGTGATCATAAAAGGTGAGTTGTGGTGGAGAAACTTGAAGGGTGTATTGTTGAAGTGTGTTGATGAGACCAAGGCCTCTGATTTGTTAAAAGAAATGCATGGTGGAGTATGTTGTGGACATTACATGGCTAAAACCACTTCCCACAAAGTATTGAAGGATGGATTTTGGTGGCCTACAGTTTTTAAGGATGCATACAAATTGGTAAGAGCATGTGATGCATGCGAAAGGTTTGGGAAACTAAGGTTCTAGCCCAGGTAGCTGGCCTCCTAGACCAATAACTGTAGGAACCTTTTCAATAATGCGGCATTGAATTCATTGGAGAAATGGCTGAAAATTTGAGTGGGAGGGAATTCATGGATTCATGGCCATAAACTACTTTATATGAGTGGGTGGGTACTATCACAACAAAAGTAACAAGTAAAGTAGTCACAAACTTCTTGTTGGAAAATATGTTAATCAAATTTGGAGTGCACGAAGATTATCTTAGATAATGCAATGTGCTTGAGGGTTTGAGGGAATTCTGATCTTATGCTCAAAATATGGAATCCATATGTCATACTCTTCAGAGTATCACCCTCAAGGAAATGGTCAAGTAGAATCCAACAATAAAATCTTGATGAAAATTATCAAAAGGATTTTGGAGAAGAATAAAAGAGCTTGGGATTCTAGGTTAAGGTTAGCCCTATGGGTAGATCGGGTGACTGCTAAGAAGGCCACTAGATGCACGTCTTTTGATTTAGTATAGGGCATTATAGCCAAGCTACAACATACAACCTCATGCAAATGTATAAGTTTTTCCAAGAGTATGATGAGGACATATGTGACACAATGCAACATAAGATGGATGCATTAATGGAAGTTCATGAAACAAGGAGGGATGCTTAGAAAAGAAGTGCCAAATTATAGTGTCAAGTCAAGAACTTGTATGACAAGAAAGCATCCTCAAGAAAATTTCAAGTAGGAAACTTGGTGTTGATGTGGAATGCAAGATTTGAAGATAAGGGAAAACTTGGGAAGTTTCAGGCATTGTGGCTTGGCCCTTATTTGATCAGCAATGGTCATGGTGAGGATTCATATTTCTTAAAAGAACTATCAAGTGAAATTCTTGAGCTCCCAGTACATGGAAAATTCTTGAATCCATATATCTCTTGAAATATGTTCTCTTCCATGTACATATTACAAACCTATAAATTTTTGTATAGGTGTTTTTTCTTTGGTCTATTTCTCTTGCCTTGTTCAGGAAGGTCCCTAGTTTTTGGTGTCCCTATGATTGGTCTGCTTCACCATGAGATCTGAAATCTCATCATGCCTAGAAGAGGCATACGTCCCCAATTGGTGCCACTAGTGGAACCTTCATAAAAATTTCATGTTCCACTGATCTGTGAGAAATAATTTTCTTGGATGTATGTTGGGTTGGCTAGGATTAGGGTTTAGGGTTCTATGAGAGGATTGTTTTACATTGAAATATTTTAGCCTTTTTCTTAAACCCTTGTTCCTTAGTCTATTTTTCTATTGACCTGCTATCAACTATTTCTTAGTCATGGAAAAAAAATCTAAGTCATTAAAATTCATTGAGTAACCGACCCCATATGGTTAGGAATCTCTTGCGCCCATCATTGAATCTTTCCGCACACCTAGGTCCTTGAGTTTTCTTTATTATATATGGTTGATTTATCGGCCTTGTTTGGCCTTTACATCCTTTTATTATATGTTGGAAATTCTTTTGAGACCTTATCATACATTGTCCTAGGAGACCGCCTCTCTTAAAATATCTTATTTGCATGTGCAATTCTCAATCAATTAAGTGATCACTCATCGTTGAAGTTAATTTTGTTGTAGGGCTTATTACCACGATGAGTGATGGGCCTTTGTTTTCTCTTCATATCACATGCCATTGAAATTTTCCACTCTCTGTGATTGATTACCATGATGAGTGATATGGTTGGGGTCTTTTGTATCACCTACTACTGAAACATTTCTAATTCTTATTTCTTCTCAATAATGAGTGATGGTATTATCTTATCTTTGTGTCATGCCATTTGCATCTAAGTGTTTTACAATTTTTCTCAATTTCTATTATGAGTGAAGGAAATGGATTGAAGGGAGTGGTGTGATCACCACCTGTCTAAATTTGCTGCTATCGTCGGGATTGTCCATCGTCAAAATCATTCTCAACTCCAATTCAATTACGGTGATATGTGATGTCTTGTGAATGCATTGTGGTATCACTGGAATATCCTCTTCACTGAAATACAAATGTAACCTTGTCATATTTCTACAATAAGCGATGTGTAATATTCCTTCCAATAGGGGTGTGTCACTCATTGTCAAAGTTTGGACATAACTTCAAGGTACTATTCTAATGAGTGATGAGGTCTATGAGGTATTGTTGGTTAGTGGATGGCTACATGGAAATCACCTAGGATCCATTGCTATTTTAAAGAGTTATTGTAAAAATAACGTGGCGATGGTTAAGGAGGATTGTTGATCATGTTTTAAATCTAGAAGATCGATAGATGGGGTTTAAACTAGAATGAATGCTTGTTAGTTCATTCGCACAAACAATCCATCAACTATTAATGGTGAATGCACTTCAATTTTTAGGAATTAAGAAGGTTGTTGGGTAATTTATTTCATAATTATAGTTGTTGTGAGTAGAGGAACCAACTAAGCAAAGAAGTGAAGAAAGAAAATCTCTTGGTAAGGAAAATTCTAAGGAAAAACTAACTATTTCCCCAGGTAAGTTAATATCTTGGCCTCTATGGTAGTTTGTGCATTGAGTAGTTCAGGAATTGGGTATGTGGCTAGGGTTTGTGCTTAGAATTATCATTTTCATCTACTCAAAAGGAATTCAAGTTATTAGTCATAGGGTTTGGGGTAAAGAAGGTGGAATTATTATTTTTAACTCAAGCCCTGTGAATTTAAGGAGCTTAAGGTGTAATTTCTTATTATTTGGAAAGCCCTAGTTTTATTGCATAGTAACAATGAGTAAACCTAGTGGGTCTAGAGCTAAACCTGAAAGGAAACCTACTCAAAAATGGGTTAAAAGACCCAAACCCTAGGATGACCAACCCAAGCTGAAGTAGTAAGAGGCCAAAAGGTAAAGAACTATAAAGAAGAATCATCTAGGAGTTTATGGAGGAATCCCTAAGTGTTTGCAAGATAATGGATGGCGACATCTTTCAATTTCACAAAATTCCATGCAAATTATTTAACCATGTAAAGGCTTATAATTCAAAAGAATTGTGTACAGGATCATGATGGGCTAAAAGTGGTGATATGATGGGTATGTGTAGGGTGCATGGCTAACAAGTTTCACCCAAAAGGTGATGATCTGAAAGGGTTTTTAAAGGAGATTCTTAGTTTCAACAAATATAAATTATGATTTACTTTAAATTTAATAAATAGTGGTATTCATTTTCTATTTGAATTATGACTAAAGTCCTCATTTGATAAGTTGATTGAAAAAAATTTATAGCTTTCAAACAATATCACATTTTTTGAATTTAAAGCAATGCATCACATTCTATACTTCACATACTATAGGATTTAAAAAGAAAAATGAATTCCATGAAGTTTTGACTAAGTTAAGGTGGTCAGGACATACAAGTTTTTATATTTTTAAAGTTGTAATAAAAATTCATAGTAATTATTTACTTGGAAAAATTTCAAAAGATTTGCATCACATTTGAACATGAGTTCTATGCTTATATCTAAAATATTATAAAAATACTATTATTTTGTATGGTTAGAATTGGTCAAACCAGACACCTACTTCTTATTTTTTCCTTGAAATTTAAGTACTACTACAGTGAGAATTTCAAATTTTCACCAAATAAATTTTGATAAAAGAAACCTAGTAGTTTAGAAACTACATTCAATTTTATCTGATTCTATTCTTACAAATTTTTAGAAATAATATAGATAGCTTATTCAAGATTTTTCGTCAAGTTGCCTTACTTTTGATTTTTTAAATGTTTAAAAGCCCTTAAGGACCTATGTTTTCCATGTTGATCATGCAGCCCCAAACCCTGTTCTAATACTTTTGTTGAATATCAATCACTAAGGTCATCAAGGCAATATCCATCTTAATGTTATAATCCTTATGCAAGACTTGACATATTGCATAATAGGTATGCTTGAAATAATCTTCAAAGTCAGTACAACCAAATGGTTCCATCTCAAGGGGGCTAAAAGGCACACCATTTTTCTTCAACTCATGCCTCCTATGTATAGGAAAAACACCCTTCCTATACTTGAATTTATTATGCTCATACTTATTGTACAACTTGCAAAAATTAATGGACTCATAGGCAGATGGATTCAATTGAAACGCTTCCATTATCTGGCTTGTTGAGATTTCTAGCATGGGAAAAAAGTTAGGAAATCTCTTGATTGTTCTATCCAGTTGATCATAGCACCTAGCCAATTCCAACATCAAGTTTACCTCCAAAAACACATTTGGGCATACCAACTTGCTTATGTCACAAGCCCATATGTTGTAGGCAGGGCAATCAGTATTTCTTCTTTTGAAAGCATAGTAAAACAAATACCAACCACTCTGTGGCACTACAATATCACAAATCTTGAAAGCGGCATCCTCAAAATGGGTAGTCAGGACACCCTCACTAGTTTTTCTCTTTCCCACCTTATTTACCTTCTAATTTGAGTCCTCACCAGGAGGTAAAATAAGACAAGACAATGATGCTCAGTTGAGGAGACAGCCGGGTCAATCCTTTGCTCCAAGAATCCATGTGCAAACAAGAGAGACAAGTGGACAACCTATGATCACTCCATTAGTGACTTATTCAGTCAGTGAGCAGATTGGTGAGGCTCAAGTCCCAAAGGAATCTAGAGAGCACATTCCCATGGAGTAGGAGGTGGATCAATATTTCCCTAAAGACAAGGATGATTCCTTAAATATAGTGGTTCCCCCTAGGAGGGTTGTAAAGTGGGTATACAATGAGGCTGAGGATGATGATGCTAGAGTAAAGGCCTGTGCAGAATTTATGTGTGATGATGATTTTGTCAAAACCAAAGAATTAAGAGAGTTTTTCATCCATGTCAAAATATTTAACGTTAAAAGAAGGATTGAAGAAGTGAAGGAGAAAGTTGACCCCTCCTTACAAGAAGAAGCTGAAAAGGAGGAGGAAGATAAAATAGTACAAGAAATTGCTAGCATGTCACTAGAAGAGGCAAGGACGTTGATGAAAGGAAGTGGGGAACTCTTATTTCTTGGATGTGACATATCATCTGCTATTTCACTAGATGCAATTAGGAAAGATCCTGATGCCTCTGTCTTTGAGGAGGTTTTTGACAATAAGGTCTTTGGCTCAAGTTTTAGCCCCAAGTTGCATACACTAGCCATTTGGTCAATGGCTCCAAACACGGGAAAGCTTGATGTCATAAAATCTATGGAAAAGGAGATTGGAGCAATAGTTTTTAGGAGGCCAACATAAATTACTACTACTATAGCTGCACAATTGACAATGCATGCTACAATGTTAACTGTAGATTTTTCTTAGATTACAAAGGCTAACTACAAGAGGTTGTTGGATAGATACAACAAATTGATGGATGAACATAATAAGGTGCTTGCTACAACACAAAGGGGTTTTCCATCTCCAAAAATATTCTACCTCAAACTTGTTTACACAAGACAAAGAGACTTTGTCCCTTAGAATTCAAAATTTTAATCAAGATTTGACATTAGAAAAAGAGAATACAAATAAGGCCAAACTAGAGACAATCAAAGTGGAAAATGACATTTTCGAGGATGTATTGAGACATAGAGTGACCAAATTGGTCAATAGAGCTAATGATGTGTGGTCAACCTACAAGAGAATCCATGAGGCTAACATTAAATATTTGCAGGTTCAAAGGGCTTTTCAAATTGAGTGGAGCAAATGGAGTACTAGGGTAGGAACACTGAAAGAGATGATGTCCAAAATGAAGGAATATCTTGAGGGCCCCACTCATATTCCTAAGAAATTGCAGGCCATTGATTTGATCAATGAAATAACAACTTTCCATGGGAAGTTAGGAATGCAGCTTGACAACAAATTGAAAATGTTCAGGGATATGTAAAAGTATGGTATGCCTAAAATATTTGGTGATAAGGTTGAGTTGATGGAGTTTTCCAAGTGGAAACATGGATTGGGAGAATGGTTGCCTTGGGCTAAGGGGATGTTGACTGAAATTGATTACTCCATGCTGAACCTCCACATTGACAACATGACTAGATTTGAAATGAGAATGGATGTATTTGTTAGGGAAGCCAGAGCATT
>VDFB02238010.1:0-15887 GCA_007258455.2 Sequoia sempervirens | reverse complement strand
AACTCATCTTCTTGAAGGAATCCTATCCCTACAAACAAGGAAGGAATATTATCCCATTTATTAAATGATCTATTAAAATCTAACCTAGGATTAAATGAAATATGACCTAAGTTAGCTTATGCTAGTGTAATAATTAATTAATTACACTAATAGGTGGAAAGTTGAGAATTTCCTCTAGAAACCCTTTTTGTTTCATAAATTTTGTGTTAAAAAAGTCATCAGCCACATACCCATCATATCGCCACTATTGGGCCCATCATGATCTTGCACATACCCATGTATATACCATTTAATTTAATGGATAATGAGAATAACTAACTGTTGTTATGATTATTAAATTATAGATTAATTGATTAATGTATAGATGATTAATATGATGAACTAGTTGATCACGATTATTTAATAATTGAATATTATGAGAATAATTAAGGGGATACTTTTTAGTTTCTACATTTTACCCTCTTTGAAGTAATTTTTGAATTGATGTTGTTTTGAAGTAAATAAAAGTAGCTGAGAAGAAAAAATTGAGAAGGTGAAGTTTATGATGATCGCATGCCCCATTTAGATAAGAAAATTTTAAAAATATGAGATAATTGATGATCCCTCTAGAGATTATTTGTGCATAAACTACATAAGTGATATCTCAAAATAAGATAAAATAAAGGAAGAAATGTCAAATGAAAAATGATGGAAGGAAAATATTTAAAAAATGGATAGAAGAAACATGAATATGGATGAAATTATGATTTCTTATGTTGAATTTGAGATTAGCAACCTTTACCTGATAGATCAATGGATGTTATGAACTAGGGTACATGTTAGACCAAGGTGACAATGTATCCAATACATGGAATAAATATCAAGAAAAGATATACATTAGGATGCCTCAATGCTCGCAAGTGATTTGACACTCTTGGTGGGATAACTATAAGACCTCTATCAAACACAAAATAAAGAAAAAAAAATTTGTCGTATTATATGCCATATGAAAGCACACCATGATATGAAATGATTGTGGTGACTATGTGGAGGAATAGTGTGGTTCAAAAGATACAGGAAAATAAAAATTAGAAAGATAAACCAATGAACAAGAAAAAATATCATCATTATAAACACAAAACTACTATCTTATGCCAAGGTGTGTTAAGGAATAAATGATCGATGCGGATCATTTTTGGTTTTGAGAAGGAAGAATATTGTATAAGTGATTTATGCTAAGGAAATTTTCATGATGGTAAATGATTTTTTTGACTATTTTTTATTAGGTTGATCTTGACCACTAATATTTTACATTAAAATTGCATGTTTCAAGTGTGATGTTTGAATATTTTAAGAAAATTTATATTCAGGTATGTGCAGGATCATCATGCAAAAAACAGGCCCTTAAGTGGCAAAAAATTCAAAAAAATCAGTGTTAGGCAACTTGACGTAAATATTTGAATAAGTTATCTATATTATTTCAATAATATGTAAGAATAGAATTTGTAGAAAATTGAATGTAGTTTCTAAAATACTAGTTTTATTTAAAAATAAATAAAATCTATTTGGTGAAAATTTGAAATTCCGATACGGTACTAAATTCGGGGAAAAATAATAAAGTAGATTAAATGGAGCCACCTAACCATAATAAAATGATAATATTTTTTTGTAAGATTTTTATATGTAAGTAGAGGACTCTGTGTCATAGGTTGTAGTGCATATTTTTGTATTTTTTTCCAAGTAAATAGTGGTAGCGGTGCATACAACTTTTAGAAAATATAAAAACTCATCTGTCGATAGCCACCTTAACTTAAGGGTCAAAACTTTGCCAGAAATTTTTTATTTTTTTAATCCTATAGTATGTGAAGCATAGAATGTGACGTATATTTTGGATTCAAAAAATATGATACCGTTTGAAAGTTATAGATGTTTTTCAATCAGCCTATCGATCAGAATTTTAGTCGTAATTCTAATAGAAAATGAATAATAATTATTTATTAAATTCAAATTAAATCATAATTTATATTTTTGGAAAGTTGAGAATCTCCTGTAAAAACCCTTTTTGTTTCATTAATTTTGGGTGAAAAAAAAGTTGTCAGCCACATACCCTACAAATACCCATAATATTGCCATTTTTTGGTGCACCATGATCCTGCAGATACCCATTCATGGATGTTTCTTGGAATTTATTGAAAAATATGCAGAAAATTCATGTAAATTATCAACTAAGGTATCCTACTCACTAAGTGATAAAAAAGGCATTGACCATGATTTATTCAGATAAGATTGTACTCACGAACCTAGTGTGTATAACAAGGTGCATGATGGAATGGATGGAATATCTAGCTAAATGGTATAGATTTAGGATGGGTAAGTGGATGATGATGAGTCCCTACAAGATCAATTATTGTTTCTTGAACATGTTTCCTATAAGTAGGTTTTTTCCATGGTACTTTTCCAAGGCACCATGAAATATGATTTTCACCAAATGATGATTTTTATCCTTATAGTACTTTTATATCCTTCCATTTGGAATTTTCATTAGATTGCGAATAGAAGTATTCAATATGATTTATATTGATTGGGTTATCAAGTTCTTGACCCTCAAGGGTAGCTTGTTGATATGCTTCTAAACTATATTTGTAAATGATGACATATTGGCCTAACCAATTAGGCTCAAATTTTCCTATCTTGTCTTTGTCTTGTTGCTTTATTTTATTTTTCACAAGGATAAGATCTCCAATCTTGAAATATCAAACCTTTATCTTCTTTTTATAAGTACAATAAAGATAATTCTCATATGAATAAAGGTAATTAAGGGTGTTGAGGTTCCATTCATCTAGAAAAATATAACTCATGTAAGTGTGAAACCTAACAACCTTCATCATCAATAAGGTTTTTAAGATATATAAAAAGATGGAAGTTTGACCTCAATTGGTAAGATGACTTTAGTGTAACGCCCGCCGTGCGAGCCCCAAAGAACAATCAAATAAAGAACGCAAATATATATTTTTTTTTAATAGAAAAATAAATAATCAACATACCAAATAATAAATGATCATATAGATACTCATATACTTCATTTCATTCTAATACAAATAACATAAGAAACTATGTTCTTTGGGGCACACGAGGTCACATCAAAAATAAATATTACAAAACATCAACTCATGAGATATCAAAAGGAGCTAATAATGACAACATTAGATATATATATATATTCCATCATAATGTGAAACCATGAGGAATAACATAACCAAATAGGGGTACAAGATTGAAATTTATATTACAACTTCTTTTAAATACACAACATATCCATACGTAATTTACATCATGATTCCCAATCATGTGGGATGAATACAATATACAAGATTATCAAAATACATGACGATAAACTGGTACAATTCTTCAAAAGGATGAGGCTATGCCAACGAACGCTGATGGGGAACCCAACGATGTGCGGAGCACGTTCCACCTGACCACCCCCATGCTAAGAGGTGACAGAGAAGTAACTTCGACCAAGAATGACAACAATATACAAAAAGTACCAACATAGAACCATAACACAATACTCCAAATTATAATGAAACAAATAATAACATCGTACAATAATACCATAAGAGTATGAGATCCTAAATAACAATGAGATCATACAAAACCACAAGTACACCAAAGATGGATTAAGACGGTGAATGCTAAATCGATTTAAATTCATTTAATCCTAATCCAATCAACTCCCACCAACCCCCTTCCATAGGAACACAATAAAATAGATACATGGGCAACCCCTAGGGGAAGTGTCATGCATAGTCCTACATGGGCTATCTTGTGCTCTTCCTCCCAAGCTGGAGGTGGGTCCCATATATGGCTATCACATGCCCTTCCTCCCAAGATGAGTCCATAGGGTGACTCATGTGGGTATGGAGCCTCTCGTGAGAACACAGTCCGCGACCTTGTAACCACACGGCCCTTCCACCGGCCTTCCATTAGCCCTCTGAGCTCTAATGAAAGATGAGGCATCCATTTTAAAAATCTTGTAATGATATTACTACCCAACCCTCCTAAGTTAAGTATTAGGTTTTCACTTGATTACTAACTCACTCATGGGTTATCCTATGCCCTTCCCCTTAAGTGGGGCGCCGGCCCCCATGAGGAGCCACTCTCCCTAGAGACCCAACCAAAACCAAAAAGAAGCAGGGGATTGTACCATTCCAATTATAAACATCAAAAAACAACAACAAAAATATTACACGAGGCATAACTCATCTTGCAAATTAAATACCATAACAAAGTCTCATAACTCGGTACACCCCATTCGTAATACTCAACTTAACAGAACTCAAGATGAAGAGATATAAATTCAACAAATTCACAATCCTCTAGAAGACTATAGAGTTAACACAAAAAGGTTCCCACATCAATGAACTCACAAAGTCCCAAACCCAACAAACCTACAAAACTCAACTTCATAAAGATTAAAATAAAAAGATAACTTATTTAAATTTCATAATAAATTCCATTCCCAAAATATTCACACTAAACAAGAATTAAATAATCAGTGTTGTCATATATCCATAAATTGATTTTCCTACTAAATTATCCTCTCAAGTTTGTAATTTAATAAATCAATAACAAAAAAGACAGATTTCTTTCTATTTTATTATTTCCACTATAACCATATTCTTTTTTATTTTAACTAGAAAAAAAAATAGAATGTTTACTGACAAAATTAAATAATTACTGCAACAATTAAATCAACGAAATGAATTAATGAATATATATATATATAATTATAAATATAAATATAAATATATATATTTATAAAAGTTATGCATAAAAGCTATATAAGGAAATTTACTAATAATAACATACATAATTTCAAATGGGAGTAAATCCCATACAAAAAGCACGGAAGGGAAAGCCTGGCCGTGACAGTCTACGGACTGTCACAGTAGTCCGATGGACTGCCGTGGACAGTCTACGGACTATCATAGCAGTCCGAAGGACTGCCGTGGTAGCCCGTAGGCTGCCGCACCAACCACAGCCGGTTGGGTGGTGGGTACGATTGAGGCCGGACCACCACTCAATCTGTGGTTTAATAACATCAACAAAATATAATAAACCGACGGAAAATTTGGCGAACTGCGAATTTCAAAAATTATATTTATATTCAACACTTATAAATATATATCTATATGGGTATATATATATATATATCTAATATAATATATATATCTATATGGGTATATATATATATATATATATATCTAATATAATGTAATATATATTTATATATATATATATATAATATATATATCTATATAATATATGTATATATGTATATATATGTATGTATGTATATGTATATGTATATCGTTATTATGTATAATAATAATATGTAATATGCTGTCTTTTATATATATATTGTATTTTGAATACTTTGAAAACAGAGAAGAATATACACTCTACAATTTATTGTGTATGTTTCTATATAAAATATAATTGTGAAATACATGTATAAACCAGAATATGCACAACCCAGTTTTCACAGTAAAGAGATTATTCCTAATTTGATTTATTATATTTTCCAAAACAAGTCATAGTATTAATGGTTATTTCTAGAATCCCAACCAAGGTTTCAAATCAATCCAAAACTCAGCAAATGATTTCATTTAATAAACTACAACCCCGAACCCTGGTAAAATTTCCTTCAATTGATAACAGTCCAGAACATTTCTAAAAACCAGCAAAGAACAATTCCTATCAATTACTCTTTTATTTGATGCTACAGCAAATAAATAAGAAAAGAACCTGGCATCTTGTGTTTGAAGAAGATCTGTAGAAGCTCTATCCCTTTTGCCAATCCAATCCTCCGCCAATGAATGTTTCCAACAGTAGCTCCAAGATCCTCCCTCAACTCAAATCTTATTCCTCAATGAATTCTCAGAATAATGAAAGAATGCAATACAATAACAGAAAAATGACTACCAAATTTCTCCAAAATCTGTTGGAAAGAGAATGCAACCCCCTACCAACCCAAAAATCCTCTAAATACAATCTCACACAAGAAGTGTCTTCCTTTTCCTCTTCCAATGAATACCAAAAGTCACAAAAATAAAATTCAAATACATTCGAATCCACAAAAGATTGAGCTTTTTATTTATTTATTTATTTATCATTTCCACAACCAAATTAAATAAATACATGCACATTAAAATAATTAAAAACAACCATTTGCAAAATTTTCTTCAAAACACATTTAATATTTTCGCAAACTACTACGACATTTATTTATTTATTTATTTATTAATTACTCTATACTTTATTTTATTAATTGTTTAATTATTTAAATCACAATATAAAATCATACACCACATTAAATAAGTCATGAGAGCACAATAACAACACAATGACAGTGACTAAGACGCACAAACCAAGAAGGTACAAGACTGTTGACATCTTGGAACGGAGTTACTTCCATGTCACCTTTGTTCAACTTCCTGCCGTTGGGTTGGTACATTGCTCACCCAGACCTATCGAAATAGGTGGAATCGAGTCTTATTCCTGCAAAGCCTGCATCCAACAAGGTGATATACAACATATATACATATAATCAATTACAAAGCATCATGAGAAGGATTTGCAGTGTAGCAGGGCGCTCGTGAACAAGTGATGCTACCTGTCCCCTCACCAAAACATATCATCATCTAAAGCATTATAAATTTACATTAATTTGCATCAATATCATCAATTACTATCCTCTAGACTACTGCATTCCAAATAATTTCATCAAAACAATCATAATAAAATATTATCATAATATCCATGGCATTATAAGAGTATATAATCAGTACCAATCTAAGCTACCACGACACAATATCAACAGTATCATCAAAACCACAATGTGCCAAATTAAAAACAACAGAGAGTGTCAAGAATCAAGTAGTAACATGAGGGGTATTACATCCTCCCCCCCTAAAATTCGGCTTACTCCTAGAAGCCAGTGAAAATATAAGGATAAAATCCGTAATACGAGAGGCATCCTCCCATGTTGCTGAAGCCTCACCATTAGGGTCCCAGTGAGCCCGCACCTAATCAATCTCTCTGCCTCTGAGGGTAAGTCGCCGACGCTGAAGCACAGAAACAGGATCGAGTGCCAGCTTCCCATCCTCGACCTGAAGAGCATTCCAATCCAGAACATGAGTAACATTAGGAAAATATGGTCTAAGAACATAAACATGAAATACGTCGTGAATCCACGAAAAACTAGGTGGCAAAGCTAAATGATAATCAATAGGTCCAATCCGCTCTAACACCTCAAAGGGTCCAACAAAGTGAGGCACAAGCTTTGAACCCTTTCCATAACAAAGAGGGCTCTTCCGCGGGTGCACTCGAAGGAACACCAGATCACCAACTGCAAACTACCGATCAACTCTATGAGCATCAACATACTTCTTCTATCTATCCTAAGCAGCTACAAGATGCTCCCGAATGCAAGACACCTGCTGCTCCAAATCTCTAAGCATTTCAGGCCCAAGAAGCACCATGTCCTCCAGCCGATCCCAACTCAAAGGAGTACGACAAGGACAACCGTACAAAGCCTGAAAAGGAGCCGTACCAATAGAACTATGGTACCCATTGTTATATGCAAACTCAACCAAGTACAGATAGTCCTCCCAACGTGATTATTGATCCATGACATACATACGAAGCATATCCTCTAGCACCTGGTTAACTCTCTCAGTTTGACCATCAGTCTCAGGATGGTAGGCAGAACTAAAATTCAACTTAGTTCCCAAAGACTGCTGCAAAGATGTCCACAACGCAGATGTGAATACTGGATCTCTGTCAGAAATGATCCTCTGTGCTATCCCATGCAATCTAACTATATCATTCATGAACACCTTAGCAACATAAGATGCCGTATACGAAGATCGAACAGGAGAAAAATGGGCTACCTTAGTCAATCTGTCAACTATGACCATAATAGCATCATGTCATCTAGATGACATAGGCAACCCAATAATGAAATCCATGGAAATAACATCCCATTTCCACTTCGGAACAAGGTGAGGCTATAGCAACCTTGCTGGATGATGATGTTCAGCCTTCACTCTCTGACATTCATGACATCGAGCCATAAAGTCAGCGATATCCTGCTTCATTCCTGACCAAAAATAGAGTGACTGTAGATTCGCATACATTTTCTTAACTCCAGGATGTGCTGCATAAGGTGCCCTATGACCTTCTGTCAAAATCAGGGTACGAAGACCCTCTGAAGAAGGTACATACAACCATCCAGAGAAATGCAAGGCACCATCCGAATCCAACGAATAACCAACAAATTTCCCCTCCAAAGTTCTTCCTGACTCCAACTCAACTTTCACCTCTAAATACCAACTATCTGAAGGAAGGGCTGCAAGAATCTGACTCTTCAAATCCACCTCAAGGGACATTGCAGAAATCTCATGCCTACGATGACTTAGAGCGTCTGCCACCACATTTTCCTTACCCTGAATATACTTAACCTCAAAATCATACTCACACAAAAATTCCATCCACCTTCTCTTCCTTGCATTCAAATTCGGCTGCGTAAAGATGTATTGCAAACTCCGATGATCTGTATGCAACTCAAACCGGTGCCCTAGCAAGAAGTGCCTCCATCTCACAAGAGCATGAACAACTGCGGCCAGCTCAAGATCATGTGTGAGATAATTGAGTTCATGATCTTTCAGTTTCTGAGATTCATAGGCAATCACTCTCCCATCCTGCATCAATACAGATCCAAGACCTTCCAAAGAGGCATCTGTACAAACCATGAAATCACCTGAAGGATCCGGCACTGCCAAAATTGGTGCACTAGTCAGTTTTTCCTTAAGAGTTTGGAAAGCTAACTGACACTGCTCAGTCCAAAGAAATTTCTTTCCTTTCCTCTGAAGTGATGTGATAGGATGTGCAATCCTCGAAAATCCCTGCACGAACCGTCGATAATACCAAGCTAATCCCATGAAACTACAAACTTCTGAAACATTAGTGGGCATGGGCCAATCCATGATAGCCTGGATTTTAGCAGGATCAACAAAAATCCCCTCACCAGAAATCACATGACCCAAATACTGAACTTCAGTCTTATAAAAGTCACACTTTTCCAAATTGGCATACAACTGGTTATCTCTTAAGCACTGCAAAACCTGCCTTAGGTGCACCTCATGTTCCTCCATAGACTTAGAATAGATCAAAATATCATCAAGAAACATGAGGATGAACCTATCTAAGTAATTTCAAAACACCCCATTCATTAGACTCATAAAGACTGAAGGTGCATTCGTTAACCCGAACGACATCACTATGAACTCGTAGTGTCCGTATCGAGTACGAAATGCAGTTTTATGAATGTCGGCCTCTACTATCTGCAACTGATGATACCCTGATTTGAGGTCAATTTTGGAAAATACCTTTGCCCCTTTTATCTGATCAAAGAGATCATCAATCCTGGGAAGGGGATAATGATTCTTTATTGTTACCTTGTTCAATTGCCGGTAATCGATACAAAGACAGAGAGAACCATCCTTCTTTTTGACAAAGATCACTAGTGCTCCCCGCGGAGAGACACTAGGGTGGATAAATCCCTTAGCTAACAATTCTTCTAACTGTAGACAAAGTTCTTGGAGTTCCTGCGTGGTCATCCTGTATGGAGCCCAAGAGATAGGCTCAGCTCCAGGCACCAGATCTATCTTGAAATCCACCTCTCGCCTAGGAGGCATACTAGGGATCTCACTAGGAAAAACATCAAAAAATTCTGCAAGGAGAGGGTAATCATTCAATGACACTTCACGGCTACCCTCAGACTCAAGGTCACTAACTGATACTACAAAGAGTTGACAACCCTGACGAAAACACCTTTTTAACTACATAGCTGAGATCATTCTAAAGGAAACAGGCCTCTGAACACCCACAATTTCCACCTCTTTACCAAAATCATCCACACACCACACTGCTTTATGGTGACAATCTATCAAGGCACGATGAGAGCTTAACCAATCCATGCCCAAGACCACATCATAAGAACCAAGTGGAAGAATTCTGAGGTTCACCTTAGTTGACATTGCCCCTAACTCTAACCTACAACCTTGTACCAACTTCTCGACCACAACCTTGGATCCTAAAGATAATTCAACCTACCACTTTTTGCTTTGCTTTATTGCCCCCAGTTTACATCGCTCAACAACTAAAGGAGAGATAAAAGAATCATATGCACTAGAATCAAAAAGTACTAAAATGTTAGACTTATGTAATAAACCTGTGGTCTCAATGATGATACTCTGATCATTTGCCTGCCAATTCTCCACTGATGCGAAGACTCAGTGAGATCTCCTTGCGTCTCCCACTGTCGGCTCGGACATAGCTGGTTTCTGACTAAACTCTGAAGCGCTCTTTTGAGGACACATCCTAGCAATATGCCACTGCTTCCCACACAAGAAACATCCAGAACCTCGACCAAAACCTCTTCCCCCAGATGGAGCATTCGATTGCTGGAAGCTCCCATGACTAGGTGGAGACTGAAAACTCAAAGCAGGCTACTCCTGACGTGCATGATTCCGGTTCTGATCCTTATGAAATTGAAACTAACCACCCTGTTGAGAAGTAGAATTCTTATGCTTCAGCTGAGATTTCCACTGCTGACCCCCTCTTGAAGGTCCAAAATGACTCTTAGAAGGTCCTACTGACTGTGTCTGATGCCCTTGAGAACCAGCTCTAGGAGTGGGCACACTACCAATCTGTACTCCTACATGACCACCCAAGGCCATAGCTAAGTTTTCATCTACCAAGCGAGCCTTCTCGACAGCAACTTCCATGGTCTTAGGTTTGAAGACTCGTACACCACCATTGATGCGTGCGTTCAAACCTCGAACAAAGTGTTGAACCAACATCTCTTCATCATGGCTAATCTCTGCATACTATTTTAGTTCATAGAAGTGTCGCTCATACTATTCTACTGACATTTCCATTTGCTTAAGGTCATGGAATTCATCTGCCCTGCGCTGCCTCCAATGATCTGAGAGGAAGCGAGCCCTGAACCTTCGGCAAGAATTCAACCACCACGAGCCAACCTCTGATTGTCTCAACTTATTTTATTTCTCCACAGAGCCAAGTTAGTTCAGTCTCCTCATGCTCCACAAACTCAGAACCATGAGAACTTGGCGGTGAAGGACTCGGTTGGTTGACCCCACAGCCACCACCTCGGCCTCTTCCTCGACCTCTACCCCTACCTCTACCTCTCCCTCTAGGAATTCTTCTGCACAACAAGACAAAGGTACATAAGAGCTCAAGAGAAAAATGCAAAGGTTGTCTAATGGACAAAACTTCCCAGAGACCCCAGCGTTTGCAACCTTGGCTCTGATACCAAGTTGTAACGCCCGCCGTGCAAGCCCCAAAGAACAATCAAATAAAGAACGAATTTTTTTTTTTTTTAATAGCAAAATAAACAATCAACATACCAAATAATAAATGATCATATACATACTCATATACTTCATTTCATTCTAATACAAATAACATAAACAACTATGTTCTTTGGGGCACACGAGGTCACATCAAAAATAAATATTACAAAACATCCACTCATGAAATATCAAAAGGAGCTAATAATGACAACATTAGATATATATATATATATATTCCATCATAAGGTAAAACCATGAGGAATAACATAACCAAATAAGGGTACAAGATTGAAATTTATATTACAACTTCTTTTAAATACACAACATATCCATACATAATTTACATCATGATTCCCAATCATGTGGGATGAATACAATATACAAGATTATCAAAATACATGAAGATCAACTGGTACAATTCTTCAAAAGGATGAGGTTGTACCAACGAACACTGATGGGGAACCCAACGGTGTGCGTAGCACGTTCCACCCGACCACCCCTGTGCTAAGAGGTGACAGAGAAGTAACTCCGACTAAGAATGACAAAAATATACAAAAAGTACCAACATACAACCATAACACAATACTCCAGATTACAATGAAACAAATAATAAAATCATACAATAATACCATAAGAGTACGAGATCTTGAATAACAATGAGATCATACAAAACCACAAAGTACACCAAAGATGAATTAAGACATTGAATCATAAATCAATTTAAATTCATTTAATCACAATCCAATCCAGCTCCCATAGCCCCCTTCTAGAGGAACACAATAAAATAAAACACATGGGAAACTAGGGGAGAGTGTCATCGCATAGTCCTACATGGGCTATCCTGTGCTCTTCCTCCCAACTGGAGGGGCCAGTCCCATCTATGGCTATCCTGTGCCCTTCCTCCCAACTGGAGGCGCCGGTCCATAGGGTGACTCATGCGGAGCTGTAGATCTCTCATGAAGACAAGGTCACGACCTTGCCAACCATGGCCTTCTTAGCCTTCCATTAGCCTACGGAAGCACTAATGAAGACGAGGCATCCATTTTAAAATCTTGTAATGATATTACTACCCAACCCTCCTAAGTTAATTATAAGGTTTTCACTTGTTTACTAACTCACTCATGGGTTATCCTGAGCCCTTCCCCTTAAACGGGGTACCGGCCCCCACGAGGAGCCACTCTCCCTAGAGACCCAACCAAAACCAAAAAGAAACAGGGGTTGTACCATTCCAATCATAAACATCAAAAAACAACAACAAAAATATTACATGAGGCATAACTCATCTCACAAATAAAATACCATAACAAAGTCTCATAACTCGGTACACCCCATTCATAATACTCAACTTAACAGAACTCAAGATGAAGAGATATAAATTCAACAAATTCACAATCCTCTGGAAGACTACAGTGTTAACACAAAAAGGTTCCCACATCAATGAACTCACAATGTCCCAAACCCAACAAACCTACAAAACTCAACTTCATAAAGATTAAAATAAAAAGACAACTTATTTAAATTTCATAATAAATTCCATTCCCAAAATATTCACACTAAACAAGAATTAAATAATCAGTGCTATCATATAACCATAAATTGATTTTCCTACTAAATTATCCTCTCAAAGTTTGTAATTTAATAAATCCATAACAAAAAAGATAGATTTCTTTCTATTTTATTATTTCCACTATAACCAGATTCTATTTTATTTTAACCAAAAAAAGAAATAGAATGTTTATTGACAAAATTAAATAATTACCTTAACAGTTAAATCAATGAAATGAATTAATGAATATATATATATATATATAATTATAAATATATATATAATTATAAATATATATATATATATATTTATAAAAGTTTACATGCGCATAAAAAGCTATAAGGAAATTTCGTTTTACTAATAATAAAATACATAATTTCAAATGGGAGTAAATCCCATACAAAAAGCACGGAAGGGAAAGCCCGGCCGAGACAGTCTACGGACTGTCACAGTAGTCCGATGGACTGCCGTGGACAGTCTACGGACTATCACAGCAGTCCGAAGGACTGCCATGGTAGCCCGTAGGCTGCCGCACCAACCACGGCCGGCTGGGTGGTGGGTACGGCCGAGGCCGGACAACCACTCAGTCTGTGGTTTAATAACATCAACAAAATATAATAAACCGACGGAAACTTTTTGCGAACTACGAATTTCAAAAATTATATTTATATTCAACACTTATAAATATATATATCTATATGGGTATATATATATATATCTAATATAATATACATATATTTGTATATATATATATGTATATATATATATATAGTATTTTGAATACTTTGAAAATAGAGAAGAATATACACTCTACAATTTATTGTGTATGTTTCTATATAAAAATATAATTGTGAAATACATGTATAAACCAGAATATGCACAACCCATTTTTCACAGTAAAGAGATTATTCCTAATTTGATTTATTATATTTTCCAAAACAAGTCATAGTATTACTGGTTATTTCTAGAATCCCAACCAAGGTTTCAAATCAATCCAAAACTCAGCAAATGATTTCATTTAATAAACAACCCCGAACCCTGGTAAAATTTCCTTCAATTAAATAATAGTCCAGAACATTTCTAAAAAACCAGCAGCTCGAACAATTCCTATCAATTACTATTTTATTTGATGCTACAGCAAATAAATAAGAAAAGAACCTGGTGTCCTGTGTTTGAAGAAGATTTGTAGAAGCTCTATCCATTTTTTCCAATCCAATCCTCCGCCAACAAATGTTTCCAGCAGTAGCTTCGAGATCCTCCCTCAACTCAAATCTTATTCCTCAATGAATTCTCAGAATAATGAAAGAATGCAATACAATAATAGAAAAATGACTACCAAATTTCTCCAAAATCTATTGGAAAGAGAATGCAACCCCCTACCAACCCAAAAATTCTCTAAATAAAATCTCACACAAGAAGTCTCTTCCTTTTCCTCTTCCAGTGAATACCAAAAGTCACAAAAATAAAATTCAAATACATTCGAATCCACAAAAGATTGAGCTTTTTATTTATTTATTTATTTATCATTTCCACAACCAAATTAAATAAATACATGCACATTAAAATAATTAAAAACAACCATTTGCAAAATTTTCTTCAAAACACATTTAATATTTTCGCAAACTACTACAACATTTATTTATTTATTTATTTATTAATTTATTAATTACTCTATACTTTATTTTATTAATTGTTTAATTATTTAAATCACAATATAAAATCATACACCACATTAAATAAGTCATGAAAGCACAATAACAACACAATGACAGTGACTTAGACGCACAAACCAAGAAGGTACAAGACTGTTGACACCTTGGAATGGAGTTACTTCCATGTCACCTTTGTTTAACTTCCTGCCATTGGGTTGGTACATTGCTCGCCCAGACCTATCAAAATAGGTGGAATCGAGTCTTATTCCTGCAAAGCCTGCATCCAACAAGGTGATATATAGCATATATACATATAATAGATTACAAAGTATCGTGAGAAGGATTTGCAGTGTAGCAGGGCACTCGCGAACGAGTGATGCTACCTGTCCCCTCACCAAAACATATCATCATCTAAAGAATTATAAATTTACATTAATTTGCATCAATATCATCAATTACTATCCTTTAGACTACTACATTCCAAATAATTTCATCAAAACAATCGTAATAAAATATCATCATAATATCCATGGCATCATAAGAGTATATAATCAGTACCAATCTAAGCTACCACAACATAATATCAACAGTATCATCAAAACCACAATGTGCCAAACAAAAAATGAAAGAGAGTGTCTAGAATCAAGCAGTAACATGAGGGGTATTACATTAGAGCCAGAGATAGGGAATATGAAGTTGCACTAGTTGGTGTACAACTACTAGTGCAATATGCCCAAAGTGTGGGATTAAGCCGATGATGACAATATTGGACAATAATATTGACTATTGTTTTGAGCATTTAAAAGATGGTTTTATTAGTTACCTTTTCTTGACCATTACATTATTAATAATATATATTAGAACAACAATTTTGGAAATGGAAGTGCTCAAAAAGAGTGTATACATCATTATTTTTGAATTATTTACCATTATTAGTGATGATTGAAGGAGAGATACCATCACAACAAATGATATAATAAAAAAGAACTTGGAAAATTGTTATATAGTGGTACAAGTGATGGGAATAGCTTCAAGCCATTTGATGAAGTATTTCGTGGTTATGATTATGAATTTAAGTCTATTGGATGAAGATGGTTGAATCATACTAATGATATATCAAGTCCTCATTCTTGTAAGGGCCAAGTAATAGTAATGATTGCAATGCATTTGATGGTGCATGGATCAGATCTCCATGTTGCTAGTTTCCTAGATATTTCTTTAAAAATTAATATGCATCTAGCTACATGATGGGCATATAATAGCCTA
>VDFB02238009.1:0-26459 GCA_007258455.2 Sequoia sempervirens | reverse complement strand
TTGATGATCAAGAACAGCCATAAGCTCTCAAGGACGCCATTTATAGATCTGGCCAAGGTTTTCATCCGTTCTTCGATATTTCTTGCAAATTTGAAGCAGAAGATTGCTAATCTGAGGTTAGATTCAGAGACAAATTTTCTCAGGGAGTCAAATAAAAACTTCCAATCCATCTTCTGTCTACTTCCTCTCTTCTTGTCTTAGTTTTTCTTGCATGTCACACAAAGCAACAGGCTATATCAGATCTGATCAACTGGGTAGATTCAGCATAATTTTCCAGTAAAACCCATCTCTTCAAATTTTCCAGAATCAACAAACTTGCTGCCCCTATTTTTAGGGATTTTTCTGGAAAAGTCTCAAAATAAAAAATCTAAGGAACTAGGTTTGTTCAACATTGAAGCACGAACAAAAACCATGTGCCAAATTTTTTCCGAAAAAATACTTCTCGGCGGGTGGCTATTTTTAGGGTTTTTTCAGAAGTTGTTTGAACACATCCGTATTTACAGTCAACAGGAATTCTTCTTCACAGAATGACCATTTGGCATCCTTGGGCTCCAATTGAACAACCGGACCTTGCACCAACAACTCTCCAACCAGATCTTACACACATTGTTGGAGAGCAAACGGACATCATCAGCAGTCTGCAGATCTTTATCTTTGAAAAGAATACATCTCCTACTCAATGGAGAGCTGCAACAATTACTATGGACGAAGAAGAAAGAAAGGCTGATGTTGTAGCAGTAAGACCAATTTTACCACCTCCCGCGTGGCAATAAGCACCTTGGCTTGCCAACTGCGAAGAGGTCATTCCAAGCATGGAGCTGCCAAAGTTACCAAGAGCAACAGCTTGCGCAAGAAGAGATGTCGTGTCATCAAAGCATTAATTATCCGGAAACGGAAGAGGTCAACACATGGATCAACGAGTTGTTGACCAAAAATGGTGAAGTGTGAAAAGACACCAAAGAAGGACGTCCTACACCCTCCAAGTGGCATTTATGATACTTGAGTTTGACTTGATGCTTCTTTCCAAGTCAACTCAAGATGACATTAAATGTAATTGGAGTTAACTTGATGCCCCTTTCCAAGTTAACTCCATATCCCTTAAAACATGCATTGTCAGATCCCACTGATTAAGGATGTCTAATCGACTTCCATGATTTGTGGATCCTAGATCTCCACTAAATGTGGATGTCTATTTTGGAGGGATACTTACATTAAAGTTCACCTTTAGTTTACTTTCAGTCAACTGAAGTAGTTTCGAGTTGACTCTTTGTTTACTTTCAATTAACTGAGGTAGTCTTCCAGTTAACTGCTTGTTCCCCCTTTTTAGGAATAAATCTTGCTAATTGATTGGCAAGAACTCATTGTTAACTCAAGGAGATTTTGGGGTTGCCCACTCCTTTGAGTTCTATAAATAAGAGCCTTGGGCTCATTGTTTGTTTAACTTTTACTTGCTATGCAAAATTGTTGTGCCATTGTTGCTAACAGCTTTGAAAGCGAATATTTGTTCACTCTTGGATGAGATTTCGTTGGTTGATTGTAATTGTGCATGATTTCGTGCCTTTGCTATCCCAACATTTGTAATTCATTGATGAAGCTTGAAGAAGAATATCAGAAGGCACTTGCATTTTGATCTACCTATTTGAGTTATTTCCACATCTTGTATCTAATAGCTTGTTGTTTCATTTCCCTCCTCGGATAGGGGTTCCTCCTCCTTGGATATTTGTCATTGACAGTTATCGTTTTTTGTTGTTTAATTTATTGTCCTTCAACCTATACTTCGGACAGGGGTTCCTCCTCCTTAGCAAGTTTGTCGGCCAAAGACATCGTCAATTTGTTGTTTCTTGTAAACCGTTTCCTAGCCCATACCTCAGATAGGGGTTCCTCCTCCTTGGCAGGTCTCAGATCCAGTTTACCGTAAAGAGTGTTTGCTTGTACCAACCTTATCTCGGCATATATCTAAGAGTTCAGAGCCTCGGCCATATTCTAAGGAGACAAAAAATTCAGGTGATCCAACCAATCCATTCCCGCTCCTATACCCTCATGCTCTGTTTACCTTGAAGGTATTGGATAGATTAAAAGCTAGAATAGTCGTAGTTAAGATCTGTAGAAACCAGAGAAAAAGCTTAGCTGTGGCGCATTGTGTTTGTTGTCATGTCCCATCCTAGTGAAGCCTGGTGGTGACGAGTTAATACTATCATTCGTCCTGCGTAGAGGCGGCGAAGTGTTAGGAGGATCATTTTTGGCGGTTACCGGTGTTGATAGCTCCCGGTTTGCGGTGTGTCGAGGTTGGGCCTTGGCGAGAATCTTCGAGAAGAGCTTTTGAGAGAACTTTCTATTTTTTAGAAGTTAAAATTAGAACGAGATTGCTATTTCAGGCGAGGGCACACAGTGCCGATTATTCAGCTCAGATTCGACCCAGTTCAGTAGTTGATTGATTTGACGGAGAAATAAGGAGTAATTAATGAGTTATTAAATATTTAATAATTTGACTTTATAATAAAGTCACTTTATTGAAATATTAAAATATTTAATTATTTGGCTTAGTTATAAAGTATTTAATTATACTTTATAATATATTATTAAAAGGTGACTTAATGAGTATTTATATTCATTAAAAAGGGGACGCCAATGATTAATTATTTCTCCTAAGTCAAAAGAGCAAATTAAATCATTAATTTAAATGATTTATTAAAAAGGAGAATAGGTCGAATTTTTCTTCAAGGCAATATATACTCTTCACAGACAAAATCGAACTATCATGTTATTATTCAATTTTGTCTTGATTTTTGCTCTGAGCATTGGAGTTTGCAAACCCTAGGGTTTCTGGCAAACGATCGTTTCTGGAAAACGAAAACTCTTCAGGAATCAGGTAGACTGAGGCTGTGAAATATCAGTTGAAGCTGGCACTTGGTGATTTCATTCAGAGATCACAGTTTGAGGTTATTGAGACATTCATTCAGTGAGAAGCAGAGAAAAACATCTTCCAGTTGAGGCGATTTCATTCATCACCATTCATCAGTGATTTGGCACGAGTTTCAAGGAATCCGTACTATCATTATTACTGCTGCAGACTGGCCGTACCACTGTACCTGCAGGCCGTACTTATTCTTTTCAGAGATTCTCTTATGGCTTTCAGTTTCCAGCTCTCTGCTCTAGGCGTTGGGATTTATTTTGCATATCTGGAGATTTGGCATTGTTCTCAGAGACTGGAGATTCTTTATTTCTTTGGCCGTACCATCCAGCATTAATTGCAGCCGCCACTTACAGAAAATCAGGTTTTTCATCAATAAATTCATTGTCTTTCATTACTAGCCCCATCTTTATCATTGTAATTGCTCTGGAAGTTGAATATATTGATGCGCCTTGGTTCTTGAGCAAGTTTTGAAACATTTAATGCATTTATGTATTTTTTATGAATTTATTAAGCAATTCTAGAGAAATCGCAATTTTCCCTTTTGCCTGTAAAACTTCAAAAACACAAAAAAATCGAAATTTGCAAAACACAATACAAAAAAACAATCAGAGTTGAATCAGAGAACCACCAGGGTTCTGACAGTGGTATCAGAGCACAGATCTCCTGCCATCCTGTGCTTTTTCAGTGATTGTTCAGAATACAGTGCATTTCTGGGTTGCCTTTTATGAACCAAGACATTATTCAGTATACCAGAGGTGTAGGGACAGGCAAAGACGAAGACTGGACAGGTCCTCCGATTCCATAAGGTCAGACAGTATCAGGAGTGCTTGGTTTTCACAGTCTAGTTCGGGCGGTAGTGGCGGTGTTGCAACCCTAATGGCGAGCGTGAGACTTCCTCGAGAGATTTCCTTGAGGGATTTAGGAAGGCACATCGCGAGAGGGTGACGATACTTGATGAGGGAGTTTGAGACGGAGTTTCACGATAATATGATGGATATGATGTCTCGGTGATGGGTACCATTAGGCGATTATGCGCCCACCACGACCACACTTCATTGATTGGACTGACGGGCGCAGTGGATCGGCCTCTAGCATCGGCCACCTGAGCTGACCATCTCCCAGATCTGCTCCGGGGCGTGGGCGGGACAGCCTACTTTCTTACCTGGGGAGACTCCACCGGACTCCGGGGGCGAGGCATCATCTGACATCCGGGAGTTTCAGCCACAGAATGGTATGTCAGTGGCAGACTTGACGAGATTTCATGGCGAGTACATGTCTTTAGCGCCTGAGATCCGACAGGCACTTACATTTCATGAGTTTATAGATGTCTATAAACCCAGAGGAGGAGGTAGGTTTGATCGTAGACCCCCACAGTATCAGCAGCAGCAGCCACAGGTGAATAGAGACTTGCAGTATGCAGTGAGTAAGATTACGCTGCCATATTTTGATGGGTCAGAGAAGACATCAGCTAGGTCTTGGGTCCAGAAATTGGACAATTACTTGTCACTTAGGCCTATGCAGGAGGATGAGGCAATTAAATTTGCCACTTTACATCTGGACGGAGTAGCACACGATTGGTGGCACCATGGCATGTACACGCTAGGCCATCATGTGGTCAATACCTATCAGGAGTTCACCAGCAGACTGATAGAGAGATTCGATAAGAAGGATCCAGAACTGTATTTCAGAGAGTTGGCTCAGCTCAGACAGACAGGCAGTTTGGATGCATACATAGGTGGGTTTCAGAGAGTTGCAGTTATGGTGACTGGCATTTCAGAGCGGAGACTCATTATATTATTTGTTGAGGGTTTGACAGAACCCATGAGAGGTTGGGTCAAGGCTTTTGACCCTCCCACACTTCAGGGGGCCATGCGGAAGGCACGCAGCATGGAACTTGCCGCACCTCGCAGCAAGTTCAATTCAGGGTCCACTCCATACACGAGACCCAACAGGCCTTTCGATAGAAACAATGACAGAAATAGACCCTTTGACAGGAGGAAGGATCAACAGGATCCGAAGAGACAGAATGCACCACCGTTTGACAGAGAAACATTGAATGAATTACGTAAGAAAAAGTTGTGTTTTGGTGCAAGGCACCCTATGATGAAAAACACATATGCCCACTTCGTCCGAAAGTCAAAAATAACCAAATGGAGTGGTTTTACGAGGGCGAAGAACAATCTGATCTGTCAGACCAGCAAGCTGATTCCGAGCATTCAGATGATGAGAGGTCCGAAAATGAAGTTGAACATGAAGGTGGAAGGAAGCTACAGGAAGCCCATTTGACCAGCCTTCAGAGAGATGGATCATTTCGACTTCGTGGACTCTTAGCAGGACAGAAGGTGATTACTTTGTTGGATACAGGTGCTACACATAATTTTATTGATGCACGTTTAGTGGAGAGACGTGGTATCCAGACAGAGGCTTTCGAGGGTATCCGAGTCAAGGTGGCTGACGGATACACTCTCAGGTGCGACAGAAAGATTACTGACCTTCCGATGAGATTGAACAACTATGAATTCAAGACTGAATTCTATGTTGTTAATATGGGTGATACAGATGTGGTATTAGGGATGGCATGGTTACATGATTTGGGTGAGTTCACGCTCAACCTACGGGATATGGAGATGAAATTCAAGGTTGACGGAAGGCCACATGTCATCAAGGCAATACGGAACAGTAATCTTAGGATGGTTTCATTCAGGCGGATGGAGAGGCTCATTCGTCATGACATGGTTGACTGGGCGGCTGAGTGCATGTTGATGCCAGCCCAGCAGGAGCCGCAGAAGGGTGAGTACCACCCTGACATACAGATTTTGAGGACTAAACACTCCAAAGTGTTTAGTGATATTCCACCTGGTAGACCTCCAGACAGGGGTACGGAGCACATTATTGAGTTGGAGGAGGGCGCCAAGCCCGTGATGATCACTCCCTACCGACATCCGAAACGACTCAAGGATGAGATAGAGAAGACTATTAATGAGTTGTTGGCTATGGGTCATATCAGACCTAGCAAATCCCCTTTTGCTTCATCAGTTGTTTTGGTGAAGAAGAAGGATGGATCACTTCGGATGTGCATCGATTACAGGCAGCTCAACAAAAGAACCATCAAGAACAGGTACCCCATTCCGCGCATTGATGAGCTGATAGATGAGTTGCATGGCACAGTCTTCTTTACGAAGATTGATTTGAGATCAGGGTACCATCAAATACAGATGAGGGAGCAGGATATTGAGAAAACCGCTTTCCGGTGTCATTGCGGTCACTTCGAGTTCTTGGTTATGCCCTTCGGGTTAACCAATGCACCTGCTACCTTTCAGGCGACTATGAACAGGGTTTTCAGTGCTCAGTTGAGGAGATTTGTATTAGTCTTCTTCGACGACATTTTGGTTTATAGCAGGTCATGGGATGAGCATCTGGCTCATTTGGATACAGTCTTGGGTATCTTAGCAGACGAGTCTTTCTATGCTAAGGAATCCAAGTGCGAGCTTGGCATGGAGGAGTTATTATATCTAGGGCACATCATCAGTGCCAAGGGAGTGAGTATGGACCCTGAAAAGGTCCGAGCTATTGTTGACTGGCCGGTACCCGAGAACCTTACGCAGCTCAGAGGCTTCATTGGGTTGTGTGCATTCTACAGGAGATTTGTTAGCGGGTTCTCCCGTCCGCGCGCCTGCCCGACTTAGCGAAGAAGGGGAGAGGCTTTTACTTGAGGTCACCGCAGTAGCGGGGAGTGCTTTGGCGGAGTTTAAGGTGATCATGACTTCATGTCGGTGCTAGCATTGCACGACTTCCGCAGAAGTCATTTGATTTGACCATGATGCCGAGGAGCATTGGTGCGTTTTTGATCACGAGGCGACATCCGTCGCATTTGAAGCGAGGCTTCGGGGTCGAAATTTTATAGTATTTATGACAAGGAGATGTTAGCCATTATGCATGCATTGGCTAAGTTTAGGCAGTACTTGGTAGGCAGTAAATTCAGTGTTCGTACAGATCATAACAGCCTAAACATTTCCTTGGACAGCGAAACGAATGAGAGCAACAAAAATAGATTGATGCTATGATCATATGACGATATTACTTTCCATTAAGGGGAGGCGAATATAGTAAGTGATGCATGTCACCATGGGGTTGATTGAATGCCTTAGCACGGATCACGGAGGATTGGAGGCATCGGATTATTGCTGAGTATGCTAAGAACTCATGGGCTTCTAGCATCGTTGACAGGACAGAGCAGGACGACAGGTACACTATTGTAGATGACTTGATCATTTACAAGGGGCGGATTCTTTTGGTTCCTGACTCTGAGGTACGGACTACAGTTTTGAGAGCCTTTCATGACCTTCCTATGGCGGGCCATCCTGGATACTACAAGACTTACAAAATGGTTTGGGAGCGGTTTACTTGGAAAGGGCTGAAAACTGATGTTTTGCAGTATGTCCGTGAGTGTTCTGTGTGCCAACAGAACAAGCAGGAGCACACTTATCCTGCTGGATTGCTCCAGCCACTTCCGATACCTGATAGGAAGTGGGAGTGTTTATCGATGGACTTTATCACGGGTTTTGCAGCCGGGGTAAAAAGGTACATCTATGTAGTGAGTCGATGGGTTATTCATCGCCCATTTTTCCCGGTGCGACTACTTTCCGCGGCATCATGACTGCGGGGTTGTTCTTGAGAGAGGTTTCGGTTGCGTAGTTACCTGAGGGCGATAATCGGCCCGGCGAAACCCGGCAGTTCATGAAACAACTTTGGCGAGGTTGTTCCGGGCTTTGTGGGACCGAGCTGACACCGAGTACCAGCTACCATCCGCAGACCGATGGACAGACAGAGATTGTCAATAAGTGGGAGGAAGGTTATTTGCGCAATTATATAGCTGGTCAGCAGAGAGCTTGGGTGAGGTGGATTTATTTGTGCGAGTATTGTTATAATTCGACTCACCATATGACGATACAGATGACCCCCTTCATGGCTTTGTATGGGTATGAGGCGCCCAATCTTCTGGATTTGATTTTGAGCAATAGCAGAGTGCCGAGTGCAGGGGATATGATGCAGAGTCAGCAGGACATCTTGAGGTCTCTCCGAGACAACATCCAGCAGGCACAGAATCAGCATAAGCAGTATGCTTATCAGAAGAGGGTTGAGCGTAGTTTTGAGGTGGGTGATATGGTGTACCTCATGTTGTAGCCGTATCGTCAGTCTACTCTGCGGAAGAGTGGGGCAGAGAAACTAAAACCTCGCTATTATGGTCCATTTCGTGTTGTCAGACGAGTGGGCGAGGTTGGTTATGAGTTGGACTTGCCAGCTGATAGCAAGGTCCATAATGTATTTCACGTTTCTCGCCTGAAAAAGGCATTGGGTCAGCATGTTATACCCTCTCCAGTTTTGCCACCCCTTGATGATGAAGGGAAACTGATATTAGTACCTGAGGCCATCCTTGATATGAGAGAGAGACACCTTCGGAGGCGTGTGATCAGGGAATATCTGGTCAAGTGGAGAGATTTGCCAATTGAGGATGCTACATGGGAGTCAGAGGAGATTTTACAGCATCCAGAGTTGAGATTGCTTGAGGACAAGCAATTTCAGGGAGGGCGGACTGTCATGTCCCCATCCTAGTCAGCACAGCTGGTGACGAGGTTAGCCTATCATTCGATCCTCGTAGGCTGACAGGAGTGTTCAGAGGATCATTTTTGGCAGTTGCTCAGTGTTGGTTAGCTCCAGAATTGCAGTGTGTCAGGTTGGGCCTTCGCAGAATCTTCCAGAGAGCTTTTTTAGAGAACTTTCTATTTTTAGAAAGTTAGGTCAGACGGAAGCTGCTATTTCGGGCAGGGCACCTGGTGCAGTTATTCAGCTCAGATTCGACCCAGTTCAGTAGTTGATTGATTTGCCGGAGAAATAAGGAGTAATTAATGAGTTATTAAATATTTAATAATTTGACTTTATAATAAAGTCACTTTATTGAAATATTAAAATATTTAATTATTTGGCTTAGTTATAAAGTATTTAATTATACTTTATAATATATTATTAAAAGGTGACTTAATGAGTATTTATATTCATTAAAAAGGGGACGCCAATGATTAATTATTTCTCCTAAGTCAAAGAGCAAATTAAATCATTAATTTAAATGATTTATTAAAAAGGAGAATAGGTCGAATTTTTCTTCAAGGCAATATATACTCTTCACAGACAAAATCGAACCATCATGTTATTATTCAATTTTGTCTTGATTTTTGCTCTGAGCATTGGAGTTTGCAAACCCTAGGGTTTCTGGCAGACGATCGTTTCTGGAGAACGAAAACTCTTCAGGAATCAGGCAGACTGAGGCTGTGAAATATCAGTTGAAGCTGGCACTTGGTGATTTCATTCAGAGATCACAGTTTGAGGTTATTGAGACATTCATTCAGTGAGAAGCAGAGAAAAACATCTTCCAGTTGAGGCGATTTCATTCATCACCATTCATCAGTGATTTGGCACGAGTTTCAAGGAATCCGTACTATCATTATTACTGCTGCAGACTGGCCGTACCACTGTACCTGCAGGCCGTACTTATTCTTTTCAGAGATTCTCTTCTGGCTTTCAGTTTCCAGCTCTCTGCTCTAGGCGTTGGGATTTATTTTGCATATCTGGAGATTTGGCATTGTTCTCAGAGACTGGAGATTCTTATTTCTTTGGCCGTACCATCCAGCATTAATTGCAGCCGCCACTTACAGAAAATCAGGTTTTTCATCAATAAATTCATTGTCTTTCATTACTAGCTCCATCTTTAGCATTGTAATTGCTCTGGAAGTTGAATATATTGATGCGCCTTGGTTCTTGAGCAAGTTTTGAAACATTTAATGCATTTATGTATTTTTTATGAATTTATTAAGCAATTCTAGACAAATCGCAATTTTTCCTTTTGCCTGTAAAAACTTCAAAAACACAAAAAAATCGAAATTTGCAAAACACAATACAAAAAACAATCAGAGTTGAATCAGAGAACCACCAGGGTTGACATTTTGTGCACCCTTGTGTCCTACCACTGAAGTAGAAAAAGATAGGAATCTTAGTTTACCATACCCTTCCTTACGCATTGCTTTCAGCAGAGTGTGACTTCTCCTCTTTAAATAACGAAGAAGTGTTGCAAAACATTTGAAATAGTTGAACGTTTACAATCAACACTCCAGAGGTGCTAATTTAAACGCCAACAGTTTTTTGGCGCCCACCGTGGGGCAACGAGGCATCAAACTTCAAGAAAAGCTTAACGCTTTTATGTCACGGGAATGACTATCTGGCGCCCTTGGGCCCCAGTAGAGCAACCTGATCTTGTTCCAACAACTCTTCAACCAGATCTTACATATATTGAAGGAGAGCAATCAGATATGATCTGCAGCCTGCAGATCTTTATCTTTGAGAAGAATACATCACCTACTTAGTGGAGAGCCGCAGCCATTACTCTGGACGAGGAAGAAAGAAAGGCTGATCTAGCGGCCGAGAGACCAGTATTACCACCACCTGCGTGGCAGTAAGCATCCTGGCTCACCAAGTGTATACGAGAAGGAGGGCCAATCCTCTTTTTCAAGAAGAATTCGGAGAAGCATCCGACACAAAGCAGATCTATCAAGAGGTTCGAGAGCAATTTCTAGAAGAACCACAGGAAGAACCTCCTACTCAAGCAATGGCCAATAACGTTAACATCCATAATGGCAATGGCCATAATAACAGCAACAACGACAATGGCAATGGTAATGATGTCAACAATCTTTTCGGCAATGGCCGAAATGCAAGAGTTGCAAGACGTACTGCCCCACTTCCATGGGGTAACAACATAGGTCCATTGGCCTTACAAGGTAACCATGAACTTCCCAAGGGATCATGAAAGCATTTCCCAAGATTCTACGGCGACGGGACTAGACATCCCGATGAACATCTCTCAGCATTCACAACGGCCTGTTCCGTTCTGTCTGTGCCACATGAAGATATCGCCGTTCGACTCTTTGTCGAAACTCTTGAAGCAAATGTAGCCGACTGCTTCAATCATTTGCAGCCAGGAATTATCACAAACTGGGAGGACATGAGTGAAAAGTTCTTAGCCAGATTCAGACCTGTTGAAGACAGTCATCAGCTGTTTTCCCGTTTATCCAACTCTAAGATGGAGTCCACAGAACCGATGAGGGAGTTCGTAGCAAGGTTTAATCGCCTTGTTACACGACTTTTTCACACACTGAATCCGTCAAATGAGATCCTGATGAGCAGCTTCATCAATGTTCTTCCCTCAGAGATAGCCTTTTTCATAAAAGGCAGTCATGAAGAAGACTTGCTAGTCGCTCAAGAGAAGGCTATCAAGCTCGAAGATCACATGATCACCACGGGAAAGATGAAGGACGATGCTATCAGACCGCCGGTCAAAGCATCAGCAGATCCACTGCTACAAAAGGTAGCAAATGAGGTGACGATCCTCAAAAGATAGTCACCCAACCAAGGGCAGCACCGTATCAACAACAACTGCAGTACCAGCCTCACCAGCAATACCAGCCTCACCAGCAATACCAGCCTCAACAGCCCTATCAACCGAAGAAAACTAATTTTCAATCTTTTAACAACTTCAAGCCGAGTTTTTAGGACTGCCTAGACATGCAGAACCTGAGAAATCTAATGTGTTCTATTGTTTCCATGACTTAGACGAACACACCGGATCTTTATGCCCTGAGAATCAGAGAATGAACCAGATCATGGGATATGTCGGAGATGCAGCTCCAAGCTCAAATTCAGTACCTTCAAATGCGAACGTTGCTCCACCTCAAATGGACAACTTCGATGGCGACTCCGCAACGGGATACTTTCATAGCGAACCCGTAAATCAAGAAGAAGACTACCATCAGTAAAATCTTGCTGTTAATCACGAGAACCTGTCGACACCTGTGTTTACACGTGCTCAACATTTCAAAGCATAGAAAGAAGAAGACGAAAGACGGAAGTCCAATGAAAAGGGAAAAGAAGCTTCCACTTCTAATCCCAAGTCTACACATGAGTTCGTCACACCAGCTTCTCAAGATCCGTCCTCGACGAATTTTGACATAGTGACATCCATGATGAAGACAAAGGTACAAATTTCACAACTAGAGTATCTCCAGGATCATCCCGATCAAATGGATCGGATTCTCAAAGTAGTACAGAAGCCGATCATCATGCAGCCCACATTGCTAGCATCTTCTGTACCAGTAGGAGAAAAGCCAAAGCCCTTCTACATATCTTTGTATATGGGAGGATATAAGCTCAACAATTGCATAATTGACTCAGGAGCATCTGACAATGTCATGCCTTTGCAAATCATGAAATCTTTAGGGCTGTCATGCACGGAAACACAAGACAAGTGTTATTCACTTGAATCAAAACCCGTGCCATTGGTGGGCCAGCTGAAGGATGCTCAAGTAAGATTGGCATCCTGCCTAGAAAAGAAGATCATGATGACCATTCTCCTAGCTGATATCCCAATCAGTTATGGAATGCTCCTGAGCAGAAGCTTCTGCAAGGATCTCGGAGGCGAGATACAATTGGATTGGTCGTACGCGACAATCTCATTGAAAAAGGGCACCTTCAAGTTGGAACCTAAGGCTAAGTCAAGATTCACAGTGGTGAAATCTCAAGACCCACAAGCACAAGTGCTGCATCAAAGCACGGGTCCTGGCACGTATGCCATGCTGTCAGACGTAACCAAAGAAGAAGAAAGTTTTGCACTTACCACACAAACATTGAATGAAGATTCAAGAATGTGGAATATGCAATTCAACGGCAGTTGCTCAACAGCAGACTCGGGAGCAGGAGTTGTCATTACCCCTCCCGAAGGAACACTGTACCCATTTGCTTATCATTTGCAGTTCAATAACACGAACAATACTGCAGAATATGAGGCACTCATACTTGGCCTCAAAAATGCAAGAGATATGGGTATAAAATACCTTCAAGTCGAAGGCGATGCAGAGCTGATCGTTCAACAGGTCAGAGGACTGTATCAAGTAAGGAAAAGTCGCCTTGCTTCTTACCGACAAAGGGTGTGGAATGCGATCGACAGGTTCGAAGCATTCAACATCAAGTACATACCACGTGAGCAAAATAGCAGAGCAGATGCCCTTGCGGTATTGGCAGCTCTTTTCATGCCCCATTCTGATTTTCGTCAGAATGTCTTCACTATTGAGCTCATCTATAGGCCAGCTGTCCCCGACAACTGCGACAATTGGCAGATCTTTAATAATGATGATGATATTAAAGAGTTCCTCTGCATGGAGGACAATTACCAAGAATTATTCTTTGAAGGTAGTGCTTCTCCCTCCAAAGAATCTGTAGCAGAAGATTCCGAAGTCACGGAATTCGGCATCATCCAACTAAGAGGCAATAATATCCCCAAGGGTCTAGTATCCTTGGAGGATATATTTGACAGACACGACAGACGTGTTCAGGATCAAAGGAATTCTAATGACAAGACGTCAGCTGACTACCGACAAGTCAACATCGGTACAGAAGATAAGCCTCAACTTGTCAACTTAGGCAAATGTTGCACTGCGGAGGAAAGCGACAATTTCATCTTTCTATTCAAACAATATCGAGACATCTTTGCATGGTCCTATGAAGACCTGAAAGCATTCAAGCCAAAGGAATTGTCTCATACAATTCCACTTAAGTCTGACATCAAGCCTTTCAAGCAGAAGCAGAGACAGTACAACCCGCGTGTCCAAGATACAATCTACACGGAGGTGAAAAAGATGGTGGATGCCAAGATCTTATACTCGATCCACTATTCCACCTAGGTGTCAAATATCGTTCCTGTACGCAAGAAGAGCGGAGAAATCCGGATTTGCGTAGACTTCAGGAACCTGAACCAGTCGTCACTAAAGGATAATTATCCTTTGCCTATCATGGAACATACATTGCAAACAATAACCGGTTCGGAGATGCTGTCATTACTTGACGGATTTTCGGGATACAACCAGATTGCAGTGGCTGAAGAGGATCAACTCAAGACAGCGTTCACCACTCCATGGGGAACGTTCGCCTACGAGAGGATGCCCTTCGGCCTCATCAATGCTGGTGCTACTTTTCAGTGAGCCATGGACTTGGCGTTTGGCGACTTGAAGGACAAATTGATAGTCGTCTATCTTGACGACCTTACTACTTTCTCAAAGAAGTGGCAGGATCATTTTCAGCACTTAGTGAAAGTGTTTGAGAGATGCAGGTACCATCACATATCACTGAATACGAAGAAGTCTATCTTCGCGGTGACAGAAGGCAAATTGCTCGGTCACATCGTCTCTAAAGAAGGGACTCGGATAGACCCTAATTGGGTAGATGCAATCAAGGACCTGACTCTCCCCACCAATAAAACTAGGGTACATTCCTTCTGCGGCAAAGTCAACTTTATACGAAGATTTGTACCTGACTTCTCAGAGCTGACCAAAGATATCTCAGCAATGACGAAGAAGATGATCGCCTTCAAATGGACCGATAAAGGAAGGAAGGCGTTCGAGAAAATAAAGGAGGCCATTAGTAAAGCGCCAGTGTTGGTTCGACCTAATTTCAATAAAGAGTTCATTCTTTATTGTTACGCGTCGAAACATGCTCTCTCTGCCATATTGACTCAGAAGTTGAAAGAGGAGACTGAATCACCCATCGCTTTCATGAGCAGCAACTTCAAGGATAGCGAGTCCCGATACTCCCAAATAGAGAAAAACGCATATGCAGTTGTGAGAGCTATTAAGAATTTCAGATTCTACATCCTAAACTCTCACACCACTGTATATGTTACAGACCCTGCGGTCAAGAGTGTCCTTACTCAACAAGAAATGGGCACCAAAAGAGGCAACTGGATTGCAAGAGTCCAAGAATACGACTTGGTCATCAAGCCTACCAAGCTCGGTCGCAGGAGAGGCCTATGTCAACTCTTGGCAGAAGATGGTGATTTGAAGCACTAAGCTGAAGATGGCATCCCAGGAACAGAAATAGAAGAAGACCTCCCAATGGTCTTATTAGTTGAATTTGCTCAAGAGTGGTACACAGAATTGTGGTACTACCTAACCTACGGGGAATGCCCAACACACTTGGGTAAGCAACAGAGAAGAACTTTGAAATTACAAGCACAAAGTTATGTGCTTGGAGGAAATGTTCTGTACAAGCGAGGGCTTGATGGAACGTTCCTACTATGCGTCAGTAAGGATCAACAACGACGATTGTTGGAAGCATTCCACGATCAAGCATGCGGAGGCCACTTCTCATCAAGGGTTACTGCATTCAAGATCCTACGGGCATTATTCTTTTGGCTGACTTTGTTCCGCGACGCATATGACTGGGTGCACAGATGCACGTTGTGCCAACAATTTGTTGGTAAACTTAAGCTGTCAACCCATCCACTAAGGCCGGTGGTGATAGATGCTCCATTCCAGCAATGGGGCATAGACTTTGTGGGACCCATCAACCCTCATTCTAGCAAGGGACATGTTTATGTCCTTACGGCGACAGACTATTTCACCAAGTGGGTTGAGGCAATCCCTATAAAGCAAGCTACTTCTGAAGTAGTGTGTAACTTCCTCAAGGAGAACATCATTACACGCTTCGGAGTACCCAAAAAGATCGTGACTGACAACGCTACAAGCTTCTCATCAGAGGAGTTGGTAGAATTTTGTTTTGACTACGACATCACTTTGTCCCACTCTTCAGATTACTATCCACAAGGCAATAGACAAGCCGAGTCGTCAAATAAGAACATAGTCACGATAGTGCGCAAGATGGTTGATTCCAATCAACGGGATTGGCACACAAAGTTGTATGACGCTCTTTGGGCTGATAGAATCACGCCTAAGAGAGCTATCCGCACTTCACCTTTCATAATCCTATATGGCACGAAAGTTGTGTTACCCATCACTCTAGAGTTGTCCGCTTTGCTGCTGGCATCCGCAATAGAAGATGAGGAATTCAGAGATCCCATCGAGAAACGTATCTTGTGCCTGATGAAACTTCAAGAAGAAAGGGTGGAGATAGTTGTTAAGATCACTCAGCATCAAGAGCGAGTGAAGATCTTTGACAAGAAGTCTCGGCAACGAGACTTTGAGATTGGAGATAAAGTCCTGTTATGGGACAAGAGACACAAACCAAAGGGAATGCGCGGAAAATTTGACTCCCTTTGGCTAGGCCATTCCTGATTCATGATATTGCAGGAGAGAATTCCTATATTCTCTCACATTCAGATGGGAGGCTCTTTCCACTATGTGATGAGCCTTGCTAGCTCATTGCTTAAACCCCTGTCTTTTTCTTAAGTCTTTGTGTTTTTTAGTTTTTTAGAGAAATTTTGTAGACAGAAGAGAAGGTGTGCATCATATAAAAACTCACAAAATGAAAACTTGAGCAAATCTAATCAAACTGAAATTGTAGAAGGTATTTAATAAGCTCAACAATGGATTTAGAACATATAAACATACCCGAAAGCCTCCAGTTTATTTAATTAAGAAATGAAGCCAGTTTGCCAGTCTATACATGAAAATCTGACAATATTCAGAATAGGATGATACAAAGTCTGAATCCAGCTGTGAAACTAGAGCAATAGAAGAGGGAATGCCAAGTGCTGAAGATAGTGAAGAGAAACCCTCAAGAAGGAAGGCATTTCTTCAACCAGCAAGTGCGCCCTAGCTCAAACAGCCACGCTTTTCAAGCAAAAAGACCAGAAACACATCTTAGAAGGTGCGCCCAAGTAGCTATGATGCCTGCCATGAAGAAGGAAGAACACCATCCATTCAAACCCTCTGTTTCTGATGAAGAACACTTACAAAAATATGTTAAAGCACTACAGAACTTCTAAATGAAGCTCTCTCAATTTGCACCAATTCAGCTGATCTCTCACAGCCTCACAAGTGCTCACACTAAAGAGATTTCGTTCTCCAATGGTGGATTGCTGCAAACCTGATCACAGGATGAAAGCAAAGGGAAAACCTCCAAGGCAAAGTTGAAATATTCAAAATAGATGAGTTTCTCATTGCCCTCAACCCTTATATAACAAAGGAGGTGAAAACTCAAGGAGGCCATACATTTTAGGGTTTTAGATCATTTAAATTTTTGGAAATAAACTCAAGTCACTTTCCATAGTTCTAACTTTGATTTTTGGCGCCTCCTTTAAGTGATTAAATAAAATACTTTAAAACACTCACTTTAGACTTATTTAAGTGATATACAAATTATAAAGTCAATTTGACTTTATAAAAAGACTTTAAGTTAAAATATAACTTAAATCACTTAAGTAAGCCTATCTCCCTCAATTCTCCACAGAATTCAGTGCCGTCAGAAGCAAACAAACTCCTGTACTGCCAAGGCCTGCAATGAGCCAATCCATGATCTCAGAAAATGAAATCGACCGAACTCTCCAGAAGGTACCGCTGACCCTCTAACCAATCTAGTTAGCCCACAAGGGTCCAAGAAAAGGGCTAACACACTGCATCAGGTGACTGACTAGAGTGGGGACATCACACACTACCCTGCAGCGGGTAGTACTTAAAGCATTTCATTCCTTCGGGGATGGGGTGAGTATATATTGTAAATACTTTTTCTTGCTTTAACATTATGTTGTTATGTTTTTCCCCGTTCAGTGAAGTATTGTCATGTTTTAGGTGATTTCTTAGATGTTTTGTTGTAGGTGAATAAATTGGGGAACCCAATAAATAAGGTGAACTCTATTTTTTAGGTATGAATGGAACCAAAGTCCTGACTCCGTTACCCAACTGATAAGATATACTGGTTTGCGAAACTTGAGATTCTCGGTTCTCCTATGCCGTAGGTATCCGACATGGTCACCAAACGGAGCCTAATGTTGTACCCAAAATAATTTTTTTGGCATTCTGTATAAATTGAGCTAAATCTTGTTAAAATGCCGTTAAAAGTCTGTTTTAACGTCAAACCAAACATAGGGTCTTTGTGGATTTCTGTCAAGGAACACGTGCAAAATTCTGAAAATTTGAAAAGCAGGGTTTTACGCCCCTATTTTCAGGGAAACCCTCGAAAATAGGACCTTCCCAAAAATGATTGAAAATGATTTTGATAGGATTAAAAGGCTTCACGATCACACTGGTCAAGTCAGAGTCATCAAAAGACACGTTTTACTCTGGTGGGTCTATTTCTATTTTTCAGGAACAAAGTTAGGAGCTCCGCAGCCATTAATGGCAGATTGGCTAGTACTAGGTGCTGAAAGCTAAGCTTCAAAAGCTTTGATGATGCAACCATGGCGGAAAAGATCTAAAAAGATGTTTGATGAAGGAGATTCCTGAAACCCAAAAAGGTCAAAATTTGACAAACTCTGGAAACATTACGAAGGAGAGACAAGTTCGGAATGCTGAAAAGAGCCTTTTTCAAGTAGGGGCGCCCATGATCTTTAAAGGTCAAATGCAGACTGTTGAATCATCCAAGGAAGTCATCCTCGGCGTTCGCTTGTTGGCTCAACAACGAAACAAACAGCTAGATCATCTGATGAGTTGATCATAAGTAGTTGTCGACGAAGCGAAAAGAGGCAGTTGACGAAGTATCAAGAAACAGCTGTCGAAAGTGAAGATCAAAGAAAAAAGAGCCTTTTCCAAAGAAAGGCGCCCTTCTTTCTGGACCTCTAGATGCAGACAGATGACCAAAGGCCTCCCAGGGCAATCTTCTCAGCCTAGGTAGATCTCAACAACGCAACTGCAAGCACAGGCATCTGACGAAGTAGTCAACAAATAATCAGGATCAAACCAGGGCACATTTCAGATAAAGATAACTAAACGGAAGGGAAAAAGCGCCCTTTTCAATGAGGGGCGCCATTGAATAAAGGGACCCTAAAATGACTTCTGAGGTTTCCAACTCCAGTCATCTTTGGCGAAACGGAGCTGGCTACCTGACGAGATATCAAACAAGATCATCTGATTCTCCGATCAACGAGAAATCCAGATCAAAGAACGAGAGGTCAATTCAAAAGGCTGAAGAATGAAGATTGAAAATTCACCAAGGCAAAAGCAAAAGCGCCCTTTCTTGGAAAAGGCACCCTTTCTTTTGAAGCCTTGAACTCAGCTTTTTGTCATCATGTCTCCCAGGCACTTCTCTTCAGGTTGGATCCAGCTCAACAGTGAATGTACCAGCAACATCTCAGGATCAACAGATCAAGCTAGATTCAGGATCAAACTGAGGTCATTCAAGAGAGAAAATAATAAAAAACTTGCAAAACTCAAAAGGGACGCCTAGAAGAAGTCAAAGGCCAAGTTGTTGACTAAAGTCAATATATTTTGAGATAAACTTGGCCAACTCACTCCACGATCAGTGGAAATCACCTTTTTGAACTTCAGATCAGGCCAAAACAACTATTGATCATGAGTTAAGTCCCCAAACTTGTGGATCTAAGGCTTGAGTCTATGTAATCAAGGTATAGGCATCCCACTTCATTATTTCATTGCAGGTTGATGATCAAGAACAGCCATAGGCTCTCAAGGATGCCATTTACAGATTTGGCCAAGGTTTTCATCCGTTCTTCGATATTTCTTGCAAATCTGAAGCAAAAAAAGATTGCTAATCTGAGGTTGGATTCAGAGACAGATTTTCTCAGGGAGTCAGATAAAAACTTCCAATCCATCTTCTGTCTTCTTCCTTTCTTCTTGTCTTAGGTTTTCTTGCATGTCACACAAAGCAGCAGGCTATATCAGATCTGATCAACCGGGTAGATTCAGCATAATTTTCTAGTAAAACCCATCTGTTCAAATTTTCCAGAATCAACAAACTTGCTGCCCCTATTTTTAGGGATTTTTCTGGAAAAGTCTCAAAATAAAAGTTCTATGAACTGTCGTTCAAAGATTGAAGCACTAACAAAACCTATGTGCCGCATTTTTCCTCAAAAATTTCTCGCTGCGGCTATTTTAGGGTTTTTAAGAAGTTGTCCGAATACATCCGTTTATAGTCACGCGAATTTCGTATGACACGGTACAATTTGGGTTCCAATGGAATAACTGACTTTTGCACCAAAGAACTCTCCAACCAGATCTTACACACATTGTTGGAGAGCAAACGGACATCATCAGCAATCTGCGGATCTTTATCTTTGAAAAGAATACATCTCCCGCTCAGTGGAGAGCCGCAGCAATTACTCTGGACGAAGAAGAAAGAAAGGCTGATCTTGTAGCAGTAAGACCAATTTTACCACCTCCCACGTGGCAATAAGCACCTTGGCTTGCCAACTACGAAGAGGTCATTCCAAGCATGGAGCCGCCAAAGTTACCAAGAGCAATAGCTTGCGCAAGAAGAGGAGATGTCGTGTCATCAAAGCATTAATTATCCGGAAACGAAAGAAGTCAACACATGGATCAAGGAGTTGTTGACCGGAAATGGTGAAGTGTGAAAAGACACCAAAGAAGGATGTCCTACACCCTCCAAGTGGCATTTATGATACTTGAGTTTGACTTGATGCTTCTTTCCAAGTCAACTCAAGATGACATTAAATGTAATTGGAGTTAACTTGATGCCCCTTTCCAAGTTAACTCCATATCCCTTAAATCATGCATTGTCAGATCCCACTGATTAAGGATGTCTAATCGGCTTCCATGATTTGTGGATCCTAGATCTCCACTAAATGTGGATGTCTATTTTGGAGGGATACTTACATTAAAGTTCACCTTTAGTTTACTTTCAGTCAACTGAAGTAGTTTCGAGTTGACTCTTTGTTTACTTTCAGTTAACTGAGGTAGTCTTCCAGTTAACTGCTTGTTCCCCCTTTTTAGGAATAAATCTTGCTAATTGATTGGCAAGAACTCATTGTTAACTCAAGGAGATTTTGGGGTTGCCCACTCCTTTGAGTTCTATAAATAAGAGCCTTGGGCTCATTGTTTGTTTAACTTTTACTTGCTATGCAAAATTGTTGTGCCATTGTTGCCAACAGCTTTGAAAGCGAATATTTGTTCACTCTTGGATGAGATTTCGTTGGTTGATTGTAATTGTGCATGATTTCGTGCCTTTGCTATCCCAACCTTTGTAATTCATTGATGAAGCTTGAAGAAGAATATCAGAAGGCGCTTGCATTTTGATCTACCTATTTGAGTTATTTCCACGTCTTGTATCTAATAGCTTGTTGTTTCATTTCCCTCCTCGGATAGGGGTTCCTCCTCCTTGGATATTTGTCATTGATAGTTATCCTTTGTTGTTGTTTAATGTATTGTCCTTCAACCTATACTTCGGATAGGGGTTCCTCCTCCTTAGCAAGTTTGTCGGCCAAAGACATCGTCAATTTGTTGTTTCTTGTAAATCGTTTCCTATCCCATACCTCGGATAGGGGTTCCTCCTCCTTGGCAGGTCTCAGATCCAATTTACCGTAAAGAGTGTTTGCTTGTACCAACCTTATCCTGGCATATATCCGAGAGTTCAGAGCCTCGGCCATATTCTCAGGAGACAGCAAATTCAGGTGATCCAACCAATCCATTCCCACTCCTATACCCTCATGCTCTATTTACCTTGAAGGTATTGGATAGATTAAAAGCTAGAATAGTCATAGTTAATGTCTGTAGAAACCAGAGAAAAAGCTTAGCTGTGGCGCATTGTGTTTGTCCACCCTTGTGTCCTACCGCTGAAGTACAAAAAGATAGGAATCTTAGTTTACCATACCCTTCCTTACGCATTGCTTTCAGCAGAGAGGGACTTTTCCTCTTTAAATAATGAAGAAGTGTTACAAAACATTATAGCTGAACGTTTACAATCAACACTCCAGAGGTGCTAATTTAAACGCCAACAAAAGCTAATGTTAAACTTTACTAGTGTATTTGTTTTGAAAGTTCATTGTCATGATATTTTCAGTTTTAGTGTACCAAATTTATAAATTATTAAATTATATTATAAAAAATGGCATCTCCAAGTACCATGTCTACTATTTTTCAAAAAGTACCAATCTCCCATACCAATACTAGTACCAGTCTCCTGGCAATCTTGGAAATATCCAATTTAAGAGCCATACCGCATCTCCTATTATTATCCATAGAGTGAATGATCTCATGATTAGCAAGAACTGTTGATGTTTATGGCAGCGTCGTGGTCTTCTTCCAACAATCTCCCCTCTACATGTGATAAATTAAATATAGCCAAGAGGGCTATTTAATTTATAAAGAAAATGATTTATTCAAGAGACGCGTCATTAATAATAAATGATGATTAATTATTGAAGAGGCTTGAATCTCTAAAGATGGCTGACCTTCCTTGTAATCATATTTATTATTTGTAATTTCTTTGATGGCCGACCTAGTTTTTTATTTGTAATTATATTCTTCTTTTGGTGGCCGACCTTCTCCTTGAAGAGGTGCGACCTCTCTTGCACAATGTATATATAGAAGTTCATTCCTGCTCATTCTACAATCAAGCAATTTCGATCTCCTTCTTCATTCAAGTGCGAACTCTTCAAGAGAGAAGTGCAATTTATTCTAAGTGCAGATTGTGAAGGTTCTAAGTGCAGATTGAAGGTCAAGTAAGAGCAGATTACTTGTGTGTTATTACAGCCATTACTAGTACTGAATATTGGCCTTGTGTGTGGCCTCATTGTAAAGAGACTTGTTGCCATTACTTTTATATATAAGAGATTATTTGTTGCTGGGTTTTTCTCCCTCAAGAGGAGGGTTTTCCCAGGGTATCTGCTGTGTATTGTGTCTGATTTTTAATTAATTTTCTGTGCATTACATCTGATCATAAAAACTAACAAGAACAACATCCAAAATCTGCCTCTAAAGATCACCTTGTACCATGTCATGTGATTCTTCTAAGATTGTTTCAAAATAGGTACGTTGTGACAAAGCCCTTGATTAGCTAGAAAGATCCAAATATGGCTGCTTTGCTATAGGTCCACTCTAACAAATGCATCTTATCAACTCACAATCAGCCCCCCATGCTTCCTAGCTAGAAGGCCTACCGTTGGATATCTTGGGTTGAAATCTCAAACTCCCCTACAAGCTCCAATAATGACTGCCTTGCAACCAAGTTTATAAGGATACCTACTACACAAGAATTAATTAATTGTAGGCCTTATATGTACAATTAAGAAGCATACATTTGTTATTAATTGTAGGCCTTATATGTACAATTAAGCTTGTAACATCATTATGAGGTACTTCTTGAATTTGTTATAACTTTACATGTTAACAAAGCCATTCGGGCTCTTGCATTTTAAAATGCAAATATATTCACACCATGCCCACTAATTATAGTTTCTATTAATTAGAATAGAAGTTAAATTACTTCACAAGAAGTGACATCTAGTTTTCCCATTTTCTTTCCTGAGATCTATCTAATTACGTGCTCTACTGCAAGAATTTTTCAGTATAGTTTATTGTATGGTGTGTTACAAATTTCTTATTTGGAGTTGATATCTTTATTAACTAACTTTAAAATTTGTTTTATGGCAATGAACATGTGAATCGTGCTTTTCTTCCCCCTTCCACTTATCATGTGCAAATTTGTAGGTGGGAGAGAAGCTATGATATTAGCTACAGAAATGCAACATAAAGCATCTACATCCGGCAATGCAAATATGGCTGTTGAGGCAAATTTAGCTACACATGATTTGAAACGGAGGAAGCTCTCAGAAGGGATTCTCTTCCTGCAAAGTTCTTCTCAGGTAAGTTATTTTGCATGATTATGTTGTATGCTTATGCCTTGGTAAGCGTTGTCTTCTTGAAAAGTGGAAGGCAAGCCTAACTTATATTATGCTTTTTTGAAAATCAACACAAAATTGTTTGCAGGAAAAGGCAGAGGAAGAAGAGGACACTGATACCAGAAAGAATGAAGAAGCTAAGAAAATTGAGGAGTTACCCAAGCCTTGTGGTGAATCTTCCTCTGGTAATCCCTTGAAAGGTCTTCCATCTAAGCAAATATTGCAGCTGCCCATGCAACAAGGAAGTGTAGACTTAGACAAAATATCTCCCATACATAAGTTGCAGCTAGGTGATGTGTTTCACTCATCAGCAGGGAACGAAATTATTGAAACACACCAAAGGAGTGGTGAGTTAATGGATGAAGCCATAAAGGCCTTGCAGGAGGTAACACCTGGAACTAATGTTGATACATCCTTGTCTGCAATAGAAAACTTCAAGTTATTGATTGATTCCTTCAAGGAATATGCCTCCGGTTTAAAAGGACAAGTTGAAAAAGAGCTTGAGATGAGGCGTATAGAAAAGAAGTTGTCAAAGATTACAGATAAGTGTGCATCTGCACATAACAAAGTTGAAGAGTGTTTGAAGGAAGTACAAGCATGTGAAGAAGAAGCAAAAACCTTGTTTTTGTATTGCATGAAATGGCCGGATGCCACACAAGACATACAAAATGAAATGGACAAAATTGAGTCCCAGATAAGTAATGCATCAAGTGCCTATGATCTGGCACTGGACAAAGATGATCAGACCTGGTCTGCCATAATAGACTTGCATGACAGATTCTTCACCTTGCAGAACCAGAAGGAAGAGATTATCAAGCAGCTTGGGAAGTTAAGGGACTTGGTGAAAACAAAGCATATACCAATCTCATGTGCCCTTGCCAGTACTAATAAAATCTCAAAGTTAAATCTTACTCCCAGTACTCTGCAAGAAGGAGAGGAAACATTGATGGAGCTTGAGTCTCAGTACAGAATGCTTGCAGCAGCAAAGAAAAGCTGGGAAGAAGGCAAATCTGCATGGCAAGCCATTCTTCAGAAGCTTCATGGGTCAACATCTTCCCATTTCTACTTCTATTAGGATTTGATAACTTAAATTGCATTTTAGTATAGGCAATATATTGATGAATAGCTTTGTTTGATGAGGATATGAATGACGAGAAATGCCTTGTTAGTGTTGTTTCACTTGTTAGAGGTGATGATGAATCCTTTGTGAGGTCTGATAATAATATTTCTGTGCTTATAAATATACTCATCAAATACACTTATTTCTGAACAGAGGAAAGCAAGATTGCAAGTGTATACTATTTTTTCCTGATGCCATTTATGTTTGTTGTGGTATGAACTCAAAATTTCAGATTATTTGAGACTCAAAAAACTTAATTGGTCCATCATTAATATTATCTTATTTTAGCAATCAGTCTGAAAGAAGTATTTTTTTATGTTTGTTTCCATTTTAAATATTTCTTTGAAGGAAGATGAACTACCCCCACAGCTATATTTTTAACAATATTCATTTCGGGTAATGGAGGTTGCATTACAATAAGCAGCATTTGCATAAAAGGTCATTTCTTGTTTCCAAAAACAAAGGTGGCCAGTATGTTCCTTTCAAAAACTTGATGACAAATATGCTGCAGTCTTCTTGAGGCAAAAGTTCTTATATAATGATTTGTTTTTGTGAGTAATCTGCTCTATCAAAGTATAAACTGGCTGCCATTATTCTATTTTGCTATCAAGTCATCTGCCTCTTTCTGTTTCAGTAATGGATGGATGGAAAATATAGATATAAATGTGTGTGTGTGTGTGTGTGTGCACCGGAATACACTTGTGTATTTTTGAGCATATAGCACTACCCTATTCTGTTTTGTATAATTCCTATCCTCAAGTAATTGTACTCCATAACTTGTGTTGTAAAGGACACTTTTTCTGTCCTGGGGAAGAAGCTGCCTTGATTTCTTTTTCCTATAGACCAATTTTCTTATACATGTGTATGCATATATTAAGCATGTATATGTTTATTACTGAGCATTGGGACCAACCTACTGTTGTGTTCTGTTTAATTTCTGTCATGTTATTCCGCTGTATAGCAGTATAACTTGTAGCGAAGGACATTTTTCTGTCCTAGGGAAAAGGCCGCCTTGTTTCCTTTCTCCTGTAGACCAATTTTTTTATACATATACGTGTGCATGGTAGCACACATTTATATGTTATGCATGTATATCTGTATTATTGAGTGTATGAGGCTCCTATTATGTAATTGGGCTGCATGACAGCATAACTTATAAAGAATATTTTTCTGCCCAAGGAAAGAGGCTGATTTGATTCCTTTTCCCTGTAGTCTAGTTTTATTTTATAAATTCATCACTAAATCTCAATTTACCATAATCATGCTAGTATTAGGACTGCTTTTTATATTGTAAGTGTACTTTATTTTTTTGTTTGATCCAGCATATCTTATTCTTATTAGAATAATCATTAATTACATTTAGCTTCATTCACTCAGTTGATTTGTCATGCACTGTGTTTTCTTACACTTAAGCTACTTTTGAGAACACTTTTTCCTCCAGAAAGTTCAGAAATATATGATGCCTTACATCTATGCAGTTTATTTATTTTAAAGTCTATTTTGGTCCCATAGAGTTCTACTTGGAGCAAATTCTAGTACGAACCTAAATACCCTTCAGCATAATTAGACATATATTGACATAGGATTGTAAATTTCTACAAGGCTATGGATTGAAGTCATGTGCATGATATTATAATTGTATTTATTTATATACCGATTTATCACTTAAGCATGGACTTCATTTAGGTATAAATGGTTTTTCCAGTGATGTGCCCATTAGTTTATGTGCTATGGGTGTTGAGGCAGGGTGAGTGAAGAACGAAAATCAACTGATGAGA